>JAJOOO010000738.1:0-55801 GCA_029582685.1 Solanum piurae | reverse complement strand
CCGACCATTGTTTATTAAATAACCAAAAAAATAATTCTCATAACTTATTTATTTATTTTTTATTTTTATATAGAGAAGTTAGATGAAACACACACACAAAAAAAAGATTACGATGAGCATCCATTGTAATGT
This sequence comes from Solanum piurae, assembly GCA_029582685.1. Classification (NCBI taxonomy): domain Eukaryota; kingdom Viridiplantae; phylum Streptophyta; class Magnoliopsida; order Solanales; family Solanaceae; genus Solanum; species Solanum piurae. The sequence goes on along the minus strand of JAJOOO010000738.1, from coordinate 55,669 downwards.
TGAATAATAATTGGTCAACTCTATTTTATTTTGTTTTATTCTTAATTACCATTCATTGAGATTTCAGATTTAAACTTGATCTAAGCTATTTTTGGAGTTTCAAACTTACACTAGCTAAGATCTTTTTGATGATTTTTTTTTTGGATCATAGTTATTTTATGAGAAAACAATCTATATATCGAATACTTTGTAGTGACAAAATTAAAAATAATTAAATGACTTTTATAGAAAAAAATTATAAATTTGATTAACTTGTCGTTTTTTTTTATAGGAAACACTTATCTTTTAAAGTGAAATTTCCTTAGAACTCAGATTAGTCAAACCTCAAAATGAATATCGAAGGGATAGTAAACCAAAAAAAATTACAATGAAACTCTTCATTCACATATAATACTTGAATCATTGAAGTTTGTAAAGGCATATATATAGTAAGCATTTTTTCCCCTTTTAGAGTAGCTAGTAGCTGTGGTAGTACTTTTGCCTTTGGATCATAAATCATAATCACTTGGTATGGCAAATGTAGTGCAAACTTTCATTAAAGCTATTTAAAGTTTATTTGCTTATCATGGATGATGTTGACACTACATGTTCATCTTAGTTATAAATTGATCACTATATATTATAGTATGAAGAAGTAGAACATATAATATATGGAGAGAGAGATAAATCAAGGTAATATTGTATATTTAGAGAATATGCATGTAAGTTGTTAGATTACTTTTAAGAATAAAAGTTCCATTATATAATTGACTTTGAGATAATATTCTAATTTTCCTATGTTTAGTTGATTTTATTGAAGAAATAGGAAAAATAAGTTCGATGAAATAATTTATGTCTCCCGGCAACCCCAGTTACCCCCATTGCCTTGCTCTGACCGACATCCATCTCTAACCTCGCGAACTTCCTCTAGAAATGGATCTAAGATTTCAGCTTCTTGCATTCAATCTTTAAGGGGTTTAAATTGAGTATATTATATTTTAAAAGTTATAGATTCATAAGCTACTAATTTGTACTTCGCATCAAAGTATTAGGTTCAAGTGGATTAACCCAATACTATAAGGTTACATCCGCCTCTGACCCCTTGCCATGAGTCCTTGACTCCCGTCCCTCCCAACCACCACTCAATCCCACCTTTCATCACCCTCCACACGATCGCCTCTATCCTCATAGTGTTTACTTATCAAACATCGTTTTTAAAATTGATGGTCTATCAGAAATAAATTCGCTATCTTCTCATAGTAGGGATAAAATTTGTGTATAATTTATCTTTTTTAGATTTCACTCGTAGAATGACATTGCATTTGCTTATCATTATTTTTTAAACAAGAAAATTGTTTGTGTTTTATGAGAAACATTTTCTAAGTATATGTTTCCATAAATAATATTTTCCTTTGTACCAAAGACACCCTTGTTTGTGTTTTATGGGAAACATTTTCTAAGTATATGCAATATAATACAACTAGAAGAATCAAGTTAAAGTTATGTGAGTATTATTAGATTCAGTGGCGAATTTAGGTGCAAAAAATAGGGCATCGGAACTCGTGGTCTCTTCGTAAAACTAGATATTTTATGTATATATTTTCTAAAATTTGTATATTATTATATTCTTGCACCCGTGCTATAAGAAGTCTATCTGGTCCACATGGTTAAATGTTGAGCTTTTTACCTTGAGGAGGAAGAATCAATTCTCACTTAATACATTTTTTTTATGCATCCATGTTCGGATTAATTCCCACTTAATACATTTTTCTGGATGCACCCATGTTTAAAAAATCCTAGATTCGCCTCCGATTAGATTGACATATTCAAATTAAATGACACAAAAATAGTGCAAGTCACATCAAAGACTCCCCATTATAATTCTCTTCTTGCTGAGTTGCTGTATTATAGCTGTTGTTTTTTGTTCATCATTTTTCCAAAATTGTGATTCTCATTATCTCATATCTTTAATTTCTTTTAATCGTTTATTAATTTGTTATATCCTTGACTTTTGAATAAATTGGCTAGGCAAGAAAATTAGCCGTAATACAGCTAGTATATCACTCTCAAATAATGTAATTAAAAATACCTTTTTAGTGAATCGTACGTGAAGAATTTATCAGTGAATTTTGAATACCATAAAATTAATTATAGAAGAAGAAAGGTGAAAACAAAGAAGAAAAAAGCATAAACAATGTTTGTCAAAATATATTTGCTGTTGAACCAGAATAATATATATAATTTCTTTTTTTAATTATTAACCAGATTAATATATAAATTTGTTGTATTAGCTGAATTGGTCAAATTAAAATACACAATCTTCAAAGGAATGTGCATGTCGAGACCCGAGGGGATTTATCATGATATCATTCATTGCGTGGCCTACATTTTAGAAATTGTCAAAAACATTATAATAAAAACTAGTTGGATATCGGGCATGGGTGGGTTGCGGTGCAATAATGAGACTTCTTCGCCCTCAATCAAAGATCTTGAGTTTGAAAAAAATCATGTTAGGAGTGTTACGATCAAATGGACCTTGCACGTGCTCCAAATTTAATCGACACTCTAATATGAACTCCAAACATTAAATGGAAAATAAAAAAATAGCGGAATAATATGAATTCACATGATTGATGGATTATATTATAGGGGAACTTTTGTTTGAACTAATACTCTATTTTATTATTATTTGGGTCGTTAATTATCCAACTTCCCATTGGCATTTTTAACTCTTACAATTTTCCATTTGAATAAAAAAACAATAAGAAGAAAATTTTAAAAAACTCATAATTAGAATTATATTATAATAATATATTTAATGTAATTTTATAAGTAAGGTTTAAAGAGGATAATGTATGTATCGTCTTATCCCTGCCTTAGGTAAATAAATAGATTATTTTTGATAGATCATCTATTCAGATAAAGTATTTCAAAACGCATTTAGAATTTTAATTGTGATTTCTGTATTTTATTTTATTTTCAGTTTCCTAAAATATACTTAAATTAAATAGGTGAATGTGAAAGACATCTACTATTTATGGCAATTATTTTATCTAGAAAAAGCCAGGCATGTTATGTGTAGATTATTTAATACTCACCTGGACCTAAGCTGAAACCCGAATTGAAAAAAATGGATCGGGTCAGAAGTGGGTCCCACGAACAACGTGATCCGTTTTGCAGCGTTTCTTCTTAAACATTTTATTTAAATAAATAAACAAAGATCTATATTAAACCAACTCAATTTATGTTTTAAATAATATAGTAAAAATACATATTCATTAAATTAATATATGAAATATATAAGAGAGAAGTATTGTAAACACTTCTGAACTTGAAGTAAATTATTAATTGAACTATTGGCCGTCTTAAAAACACTCTTCTGCGTGATTAACTAAATTTTGATCTGACATATGACGTATTAAATAGTCTCAATTTCTCGTAGGAGCATGCGACTGTTAATAAAAAATCGAAAGACGTGTTGAAAACACCTCTAAACTTGACGATAATTTAGTGGTGTATTTTACTTAAGTTGCAAAATTATGAATTTATTTAAGTTCAATTAATTAAATAGATATATGTTTTTAATACGATTAATAGTTCAAAAATGAAATTAATAATTGAACGCAAATATAAACTTTTACGTTTTGTACATACGGATATTTTAATTATTGGAAATTGTGACACGTAAGCAGAGGAAGCTGACCCATGTTTTGGTCTCCCGCTTAGCTGTCAACCAATCAAACAAGCCAGCCAGTCATTGATCAGCCAGCCGTCCTTTCAGCTTAAATGGCTCCATTATTATAATTACTGCCATTGCTAATCATTATGTTTAACCAGCTTCATTAATAAGGCAGTAAAACACTAACTCCCTGTTTGGTTGTGTTTTAAAATAACTATAGTTTTTATTGCTAATTTGAAATTCATCTTACATTATTCACGTTTTAGAAGTGTTAGTTTTGAATTTGTGGAGACGTTGAGTTTCCATATTGACGTGATACTTTATTCATATTTTTTCCACTAAAAATATTTGATCCATGAATTTAAAATATTCTACTTTCACATAATTCATAGACTTTACCAAACAATCCACATAGAGACTCAACTATGGACTGAGGGAATAAAGTAAAAAAAGTAGATGGAAAATTATGAGGTCTGGTTCAAACTATCAAGGGGTATAATTATTTGGTTCATGTCCTAAGATGATATATTTTGCTATTGAGTTTTGTATTATGCATGTTTGATTGAAAATTTATTCTACACAGATAAGGGTAGAAGATTAATATGTAGTTAAGAGTTATCTTATTATTAGCCTATTCATATATTTTGCTCGGTAATAGTATAGAGCACCATGTCTGTACGAGTATTAGCATTTTCATTTTGACTTTTGTAACCTAGTATCATTCGGTACTATTGTAGTTTTAACTTTTCATCTCTCGCATCCTTAATTGTTTACTGTATTTTGATTATCACGCTATTTTGTTGTTATAGTTGCTATGTTTTCTTTTTGTAATTGAATTTGCTCCACTTGAGCAGAAGGTCTTTCGAAGACATATTCTCTACTTCAATGAGGTAATGATAAAATCTGCACACACTCCACTTGTAGAATTTCACTAATACACTATTGATGTTTGATTGAAAATATAACTTAAACATATATTTTTACTTCATTAAATTATTAATTATGACATGCATTTATTATTTTGATATAAATACGATAGACTGAGTTTTTACCTTTAGCTGCCACTGCCAGCATGAGCCGCTGAAGATATTTAATTACAGCTATATAGCGAGAGACGCGTAATGAAAGCATCGGCATCTATTAGTACAAAACTAGTAGTTGTATGCATAAATAGTGCTAAAATATTTGCCAGCCTGAAAATAGCCCACACCCCTCAAAGGCAGGCACAAACACTCACACACTTTCTCTCTCTATCTATCTGGTCTCAAAGTCTCCTTAACTTGTCAATCATCACACTTTTTCTTCACACAAATCAGCTGAATCTCTCCATATTCTCCTCCACCTCCGTCACAACCGGAAAAAAATTCCGCCGGAAAACAATTCTCCGGCTAAGATCGCCGGAAATGAGGAAAATGCGTTCTGTTTTATGTCTCCTGCTACTTTGTTGCTCAGCTGCATTTGTTGCTGCTCAAAGATCTAGCAATGTAACCTCTAAATGGAAAACACTGAGCGGTAACTTTTTTTTTCTCTCTCTAAATTTGTACTTAATAAGTTTAAGAGTAAGCTTACAATATCTCCGGAAGTACAGATTAGCTATGAAGGAATTGAAGAGATCATGATAAGTTCTTCGGATGCGTTATATTTTAAGTTTTTTTTCCAGCTATAAATTTGTTACAACAGTTGCTTGCTGAGTAGACTTATGTATTTTAGAAAAATTATCAACGGAAGTTCAATTTAGCTCTACGGATACTGAAGAAATCGTGAAAAAAAGGTTTAGATTCTGTAGTTTAGAATAGTTTTGCCTATAATTTTGCTGGATAGTAACTGGAGCGGGAGAATTGTTAATATGATTTGTTAGTTTGAAGTATTCTTCAGTGTCCAGGCGTTTGAGCTGTTTTAGGTTTGATTATTTTGTGAGATTTCTGATCAAGTTAGTTTAATTAGGGGCAAATCAAAAGCTGCATCTAGGATGTGATGGATAGTACCTGTTAATAGTAAGTTCGCTGCTCAAGAAGCAGTGATTTAACTGTTGCAGAGGAGACATCTGCTTCTTTAATTCTATGCCAGTAATGGTTGTCAGTATGATGCTGGTACCTGAAGTTGCGATAAAGAAACCATCTTGAAAGAACATGAGTCATTGTTTTTCTGTTTTTTGCAAAGTTGGTTTTGATTTTCATTTGCTTGCCATTGCCATGGTCTTCTAGATATTGGAGAAACATGCTAAGATGCTTTCAATGTTCAAAAGAAAAAAAAATGTTCTCTTTGCAACTGTCTTCTTATTTCCCACTGTAGTTGATGCAACTCTGTGGCAGCAAGTCATACCTAAATCATCTCCTCCAAAAAGGAAAAAAAGATGGAATGAAAAGAAAGAAAAGTTTCCTTGAATAAGGGGGCAGAACTCCAGATAGGATTTCAATGGTGAATCAGTTAGCACTCCCTCTTTGTTAAAAGAGTCAGTAGCAGTGTTCTGTTCTTTGCCTATTCGAGAAAATAATGAATAAGATTCTTTTGTTTTCATTGTTGTATTTAGACTAAATCCATCTTTCTACTTTGCAGGAGATGCACCAAAAGTCATAGCTCGTGGAGGATTTTCTGGGTTACTTCCTGATTCAAGCTTTAATGCCTATATGTTGGCACAAACAATTAGCTCGGCTGATTGGGTTGCTTGGTGTGATGTTCAACTCACAAAAGACGGGGTTGGCATTTGTTTTCCTGATATCAAGCTGAACAATGCTTCTGACATCGATCTTCTCTACCCAAACAAGAATAATAACTACTCGGTGAATGGAATTCCTCAGACAGGATGGTTTTCTATAGATTTCAACATCAAGGAATTGGCGCCTGTCAGCTGTAAGATTAAATCATGACCTTTTGTATCTTTTACTATATGCTTCAGACTTTATGGTCCTATATATGTGAATGACTGTTTAGATCAGCAGATACACCTAGTAAAGAACTTGTTTTGGGCAATTAGTTTACACTCCAAAGCACGGTTTTACCTATCATATGTAATTGAGAGGCTTCTCCGCTATTTTTGTTTTACTTAATAAACCAATTGATGTCAGGGATTTACTAATTTGAAATTTTAAATGGTGCTTAGCTTCTCTGTCTTTGTTTTGCCATTCTTTTGCTGGTCTGTGAAGGTGGTACAGTCACTGCCCTCTTTTCTTTTAATGCGGGACAGCCCAGGTTCTGGTGCAATACCATTATAGTGTGTCTAAGGCCAGTATGTACCTGTATTTATTTGGTTCTAAAACAATTCTGATATGTTGGGACTGCATTTATCACTTCTTTTATGTACTTATGCTTCGAAAAGGGTTGATGATGAAAAACTTAATCTAGGTTTTCATTTTGTGGAATAACTGTGGTCCTATCTTTTAAAAGTTTGACTCTCAGATGAATTGCTAATTGGCAGTTATTCTGCATAATATTATGCTAGTATTATTTTTATCTCCCTCTGTCCCAATTTGTATGACTTACTTTCCTTTTTAGTCAGTCCAAAAAAGAATGACACATTTCTATATTAAGTAATAATTTAACTTTAAAATATCTATTTAATGTAATAATTTGTAGCCACACAAATTTCTATCATTCATTTTAGACCACAAGTTTTAAAAGTCATCCTTTCTTTCTTAAACTTTATGCCGAGTCAAACTACCTCACATAAAATGGGACAGATAAAATGGGACAGAGGGAGTAATATATTTTGTCATAAAATTTTCTCCCCTCCCTCAACCACTATCTTATTTTATGTTTTAAAATAATGTAGAATCAGATCACCTTAGAAAATGAGTTGCCCTGTGCATTTCCTTAGGACCCAAATAGATCATATATGTTTATGGCAAAACATGTTGCTGGTATAGTCTAGAGAATCTCTCATTAGAGTTGGACTTATTGTTATGGCTTGATGAAAGTTAGCCTCTGGTGATCTGAAATTCTACTAAAAAGAGATTAATCCTGATGCCTGGAACAGTGATACAAGGAGTGTATTCACGGTCGCCTAGATTTGATGGCACTCCCCAACAAATTTTTACTGTCCAGGATGTAGCTACCCAAGTCAAACCTCCAGGATTATGGTTGAATATCCAGGTATGCATTTGATTACAGAATGCTTTTGGTAATTGCTTGTTGCCTACTTTCAGTTTTTCAATCTCTAAGAATCTAAAAGGAACAGCTTGATTATCATACCATGCATTGCTACATTTGATGTGTGGTATGTTAAATATGTGTTGGCATAACAATTATTTAACTCATTCTTCTGCAAATACATTTCCAGCATGATTCCTTCTACAGCCAGCACAATCTGAGTATGAGAAGCTTTGTTATTTCCCTATCTAGAAGTGTTATTGCCAACTATATTTCATCACCTGAAGTGAAGTTCCTGCAAAGTATCGCATCGCGATTGAATCTACGAGTGACAAAGCGCGTTTTCCGGTTTCTCAACGAGGATGATATTGAGCCATCAACAAGTCAAACATATGGTTCTCTAGTAAAGAATCTCACATTTATTAAAACCTTTGCCGCTGGGATTCTTGTTCCCAAACACTATATCTGGCCAACGGACAGCAGCTTGTACTTGCAGCCACATACATCGGTTGTTTCGGATGCTCATAAGGAAGGACTTGAGATTTATGCAGCCGACTTTGTTAATGATGCACCTTTTGCTTATAATTATAGCTATGATCCTGTAGCTGAGTATTTATCCTTTATAGACAACGGTGAGTTCTCGGTGGACGGAGTGTTATCTGACTTCCCAATGTCTCCATCTGCGTCAGTAGGTAAGTGACAATCTATTTTGATTCTCTGTATTGATAGTGTGCTAGTATAAGCTTTGTTTACTGCTTTCATAGTTTCACTTGTTTGGTCTATTCTTTCTGTGGTACTTATCCAGGTTCCTAAACTTTTCTAATCTTGCAGATTGCTTCTCGCATTTGGGTGCGAATGATAAGCCTCAAGGTATGCTGTTGATATACACACTTTTCCAGAATGATTTATGTTGTTTTATATGTTTAAACATTTTCATTGAAATCTTGACAATGCAAGTTATCTTGCAAAAGCTTTCAAATTCTCATACATTTGGTTAAAAATGAATTGAACATGGAGTCAACTAATTTCCTAAAATTGAAACCTTGAATTTGATTAACTTAACTTTCTAAGTAAATGAGCTTTACCCTGTCCAACTTTGTTCACATGCAACATTCCATGTTAAACTATGCATTATTTATACGGACATAAATTATATATTATTTTACCGCAGTACAATGTGGAAACATATTACATGTATTAGCAATACCTAGATGTCTTTATCTAATTTGAACAAAAATCTCTGTTATCATTCAGCATATAACCATTCACGCTAACTATCCATGCATAACTAGTTCACCAAATGACGGCATACTGATTATCCATGTCTTCTCTCTTGTTTTCTCTCTTCCTCCTTTGGCCTGCAGTAAAGCTTCAGATTATCGCACCTCAAGGAGCAAGTGGTGACTATCCTGGTTGTACAGATTTAGCATATACAAAAGCTGCTTCCGATGGTGCAGATATTCTTGGCTGTCCTGTCCAAATGACAAAAGATGGAATACCCTTCTGCCTTGGTTCAATAAATCTGATAGACACGACGACTGCGGCCCAATCGCCATTCAGCGACATCGCTATCACTGTTCCAGAGCTTCAGATAACAGATGGAATACTCACCATCAACCTTAACTGGAGCGATATTCAAACGCTGAAACGTAAGTTGAATCATCTATTAATTTGTAGTGTTAAATTATGTGGCTTATCTTGTTTCAATCTCACTATTGCATGCCTCCGCGTCCGTGTGATGCCATCTGTATCTAACTTTCTTTATAAAAGAAAAATGGAAGATTGCATGCCTCAAGAACTTCTCTTCTTTGCTTGCCTGCAAATATATCTATGCCACAATTACTTCTTTCATTTGGATCAAGACTGTTAAAAAATGTAGATAGTGAGATGGTTTCTCTTCTGTATTGTGTTTTTTTATCTTCTTCATATCTGGGACTTTTTTACTGTCATGCATTTATCTTTTGCACAAATAACAATTTCAGGGATTAATCTAAGTTCTTAGCTATTTATTTTGTAGCTTGTTAATTGTTTTGAACTGCACATATAAGCTCTTAAGAGAGGAGTAATATTCTAGGAATTCATCATCCCAGTTCTCCTTCCTCATTAAGAATGACAGTTATTGTTTTTGAAATGTGTGAAATAATTACAAAAGCTGGAATTTTATTTGGCTTAATAATAGCCTCTTTTTCCCAGTTTGACATGCTTTTGTGGCATACACTTTCCACAAGCTCTTTTAAGACACTTTCTCAAATTTTCTAGAGACCTTCATTTCTTATCTAGACATTTCTGCAAATACTTACTTCTTCTAATTATTTGTCATTGCAAGATTGTGCACTACTTCAATTGAAATTTCGGAATACTATTGTTTCAAAATGCACTTAAACATGCTCTAATGTCTTGCAGCGGTAATATCAACCCGGTATTCAGACTTTAGATTGCAACGGAATCCAAAGGCCAGAAATGATGGAAACTTTATGTCGTTAGCAGACTTCTTGACATTTTCCAAAAATGCTAATGTTTCTGGTGTAATGATCAGCATAGAGGTGAGTTTGTTCAGGGACTACTGACCTTATTTATACCTATATTCTTATGCATCAATATAGTGTGAGCTCATTTCCGAATCCTAAATGTTTATAAGTTATATACTCACTCCTTATCACTTCTCATTCTGAGTGAGAATTCCATAGCTTCTTATGCTATTTCATAGGTGAGATTGAATGCGGGAAACACTTTCCCTTGAAAGAATTTGAAACCAGAAAATGTTTTTGGAAAATGGTCTATATATTTTCAAAAGGAAAGGATTCACTTTATGACTAGTATTTTGAAGGTTTAATCATCTGCAGGATACATAAAGGATCTCAATATCTCCAATTTTCTGAAATGTTCTCTACAAGTTACAACTGAAGCAATTTTAACTGCTTTCCAAGTACAATAATGACTTCCTTTTTAGTAGCAGAATCATAACAATTCTATTTTCATTACTTAATGAAGGTGATTACCCACTCAATGTAGAAAGGAATAAAGGATTATAAGAAAAACAATAAGAACTTTGACATCACAAAAAAAAGAGGAAAGAACAGTCAAAGTAGCTGCATTTTTTTTTTTTTACGTTTATACGAGAAAAAAATCTGATGTTGATGGATATCTTTGCACACTGGAGGTTTTACCTCCTTTCTCATTATTTGACACAATTTTCTGGCTTCATGCAGAATGCCGCATACCTGGCAAAGGAGGGATTAGGTGTAACTGATGCTGTTTCGGACGCCTTAAGCACAGCTGGTTACAATAATCAGACAGCTAGGAAAGTTATGATCCAATCAAATGACAGTTCTGTTCTGGAAGAATTCAAGAAGAGTAGTTATGAACTAGTTTATTTGGTTGACAATGATATCAGTGACATTAAGAACTCAACTTTATTGGAGATCAAGACCTTTGCAAAATCTGTTGTCATAACAAAGAAATCAGTCTTCCCCAGTGAAGACGCTTTTATCATTGGTCAAACGAATGTTGTGCAGAAGCTGCAGTCAGCAAATCTCCCCGTATATGTACGACTATTTAATAACGAGTTTGTATCTCAAGCATGGGACTTCTTCTCAGATTCGTCTGCTGAGTTAAACAACTATGTTCTTGGAGCTGGCGTTGATGGTCTTGTTACAGAATACCCTGGCACAGCAGCTAGATACCGAAGTAAGTTATTTATATACCTTTGTTATTTCTCATACCGTGTTCCAACCCCAACCCCTTCTTCCCCCTTTCCCCTCTCTTTCACTTTTAGTTTCTGTATTCATCATCCCCAAACATTATTCAGTATAAGATGAATCTCTGGTGCAATCTGCTAGATTTGTGTATTTTTTACCAGAGCTTTGCTTGGTCATATCCATTAAGTTGTGCGTACGAAATGCAAGATTACTATATATCCTCAATTTGACATGTACCAATTGTTGGGAATGTACAGGGAACCGTTGTTTAGCGTACAAAAACTTGCCACCATATATGACCCCTGTTCAACCTGGGAGTCTCTTGGGACTCATGACTCTTCAGTCTATGCCACCCGTCGAACCTCCCAGCCCCGTGCTCGATGTAAGTGATGTGACTGAGCCACCTCTTCCACCTGTTGCAAAGATAAAGCCAAGTAATGACAATGGTTCTACAGCTAGAGCTCCCACTACTGCTCCAAATGGCCAATCCTCAGTTGTTGCTAGCATTCTCATGAGCTCAGTCGCAGTTCTTCTAGCAATTTTCATGGTATATTGATGACCATTTCTGCCTTGGTGCCACCATTTTGTACAATTTGTTTTACCATCTTGCTGATTAAACCTCTCACTGGTGATTATGGAGTCGCACATGATGGCGGCGGTAGTCTCGGGTCAGCTCATTTAACACGTGATTGTTTCCTTGTATTTTGCGATGTATCAAAATTTTCAGCTCTTGTTTATTCTTTACATTCTTCCTGGTTTCTATTTTTCATCCCTTCCCTCCCCTTTTTTTCCATTTTGGGTCAGATTGAGTGGGTGTCTGGGGTTTATTGCCTATTTATTTGTAAGAATTCTGTATTGGATATAAGCGATGATCAATGTAGTTAGTATTTTTCATACACAACCTTTAGTCTTTATATTCTATTCATGTAATATAAGATTGCAAATAAATGTTGCAGACTTAATGACTAATTATTCTGTGTTACAACTTCAATGACAGAAATTTGCAAGCTGAAACATGAACAGTCAAAAGCAACGTTAGTAAATTTATGGTACAGTTACTTGATATAAACATGTACGTAGCTTACGCATCCACATTTTCTTTAATCAAAGGATTCACGATAGTGATTATATACATGAAAAATAAAGATTACACGGCGGAGGACATACACCTTAGCCTCCAACACACGAAATACAAATGGTTTTAGCTATAGCACAGTTCATTTGCATCAACCGCAGAATCTACACAGCGATAGATAGATCTTTCTTTTTCCATATAGAACAAAAGAGTAAAGTGAGCACAAAGCTATACAAGTTCACTGAGTACCACAAACAAGGTTTGGTGTATTAGTCATATTCGATCCCGTTCTTGCTTCAGTGAAGCTCTAGCTTAGCTTGGCTAGGCAAAGAGAGATCTACAGTGAAGACAACAATGTGCTCTTTGTCTGCAACACCCAAATTAGCCATCTGATCTGCAATGCCATTTCCTTCCCTAAAGACGTCCTTTATGCGTCAAGGACCAAATCTGGTTGTATATCTGCCACGGAGTACTGATTTTCCTATTGATTATATCAACCAATATCATGGAGTCGGATCTAAAATAGTTTTAAGGTAGCCTCTGTCAATGCACATGCTCAATCCTTGGAGAATAGCCTTAGCTTCTGCCTTCTACCATTACTGCAAATGCCATACAAAGAAGCAAAAGCCACTAACATTCCGCCAGACTGCACCATCCACATTTGTTAACTTAAATATATTTCTGGCCATTGATACACCTTAATTAGTAGAGGTATGTGGTGACGTTCATACACTCCACCAGCAGATCACAGACAACAATGCTAGCTAAATCTTTGTTGCAATAGGCTAAGCTGTTGAGAAGTAATTTGACAAAGTTACTTCTGACAAAAATGCAATGTTGCAGCGCTGAGTGGTAGCAAAATGTAAGTGTGGGGAGTTTGTGGTGAAAAGAGAAGGAGAAGTGCATTTTCTTTGCACAATATGTGGTTGAAAAGAACAAATGGTGAAGGGATTTTCTTTTTGCGCCATTGGAATCACATCACACTTGACCACATAATTCCATCTATTTGTAAGCCTACAGTATAACCAACACGAGAAGTTCTTCATGATCTTAGCTCATTTGTAAGAATCACATTGGTACCAAGACTATGGTATCACATAGTTGATAATATGCTTTCCAAATTTATTCTTCATCGCGTGTTGTATCATGTATGGGCATATTACACAAGAGCTGAGGATCATCAATGAAGCACATACCAACAAGTTTCTTAGTTTGGTTTAAATCATCAGTTCATAAATCTCTTTCCATTAACTTCATGAACACAATCTCTCTTAATAACTACAAATAATCCAATGAAATCGTAATCCATACAGCTAAAATTAAACCAAAAATACAAAATAACCGCAAACAAAAAAGGTATGAGCAATTCGGAAATGCTACTGGTAATTACCACGAATTATTTGCCATATTTCTTTCTCAACCGATCCTTGACAAAGTCATTCCGAGCTTTAGTTCGAGCTTGTTGAGGAGCAATATTGATATAAGAATGATGTACACCAAAAGCAAACAGAGCAGCACCACCAAAAAAACACGCCATTGTAGCAGCAAATTTGGAAGGAGATGATGGATAGCAGAAAACCATTTCGATTTTGGGGATCGCAACAACAATTTACACAAAAATCTTCAAGATAATAGAACTCACAGAAATCCAGAATTCGAAGTTTGAGCAAAAATTCCGATTTTGTGAATTGAACAACTCTATGAAGATCTGGTAGAAGTGACGATTCTTCTGCTGTGTTCATACACTCGGGTTTTTCTTTGGGCTTCTTCGTTAGGCCCATCAACCTGGATCATAGAGATAACCCAGCCCATAAAAGCCCGTAGAGATGGCAAGGGGGCGGGGCGGATTTAAGGTTATGCGGGACAGGTTGAAGTGAGTTTTTTTTAAATTAAAGTGGGGCGGATCGGGTTGCGGATCTATGTGATTTTATGCGAGTTCAAACTTAATTTTAAATTTTATATGTTATAAGAGTGATAAATCATTAAGATAATTTCTTTAAAGTTACGAAAATATTCAATATAGTAAATGAAAATGGTTTAATAAAGACTAATACAGTTTTACATGCTTTCCAATTGACCTTTAGAAAATAAAATTTTAAGTTATTATCTATTAAATTAATACAACTTAATGAGAAAAGGAACTTATTTTTATGAATTTTATTTTTAGTATCAAACTGTCAAAAATAATGTTTCAATTTTATTTATTTTTAAAATAAAAATAAAATAGGTTTTAGAAATTTCACCGAACACACTGGATTTTTAATAAATAGGCTTACTAAAGAACCCCATATCATATGAGTTCAGAATTGAAACCATTTAAATACAAAACCTTTACAACAATAACGTCAATCACTACAATTCAATCCCAAACAAGTTAAAGATCGATAATATGAATCTCAGGAATCTGCAAATGAGTGTACTATACAACATGCAAGTGCCAACAAACTCAGGAACATGGTTGTAAGAAGTTATATATAAAGTTGTTTAAGACAGAGAAAATTGACAAATGTTCGATTTACATCATGAATAACATGTTTCTTATCGATGCTCTTTCAAATAACCAGAGCAAAGATGACATACTCCACTGCATTTAGTAATTCTTTGATCAACAGACTCGAAAAGTTAAAAAAAAAACGTTTATTTTAGTATAATTCATAAAACAATGACTCGTATACTAAAACTTTCGCGATTCTCCAGAGCTTGTAGTTGGTCTTGTGGAACGTAGTTCTGGGAAATTATGTAAGTTGTCTCGAGAGAGGTGTTGTTGGTAACTTATACAGTTCTCCTGAAGCAGTAGGTGTACCGGGAAATTTATGCAGTTCCCCTGAGAAAAGAGGTCCTTTTGCTTCAAGTTCTGCAATTTCTTTCACAACTTGAGCTTTATCTGCTTCGAATTGTTCATCTTCTGCAAACGAACAATGTTCTGTATTTATATATACCATTCCCCATACGAAGATGATATCAACGATTATATTGGTTGGTTGAAGTAAAGTTAGTACCTTTATCGATCCTGAAACTTGCAAAGAAACGTAGAAGCTTGCTTCTATTGGCAACGATTATGTTGACAATGTCAGTAGGCTTGTTTCTATTGGCAACGAAAAGCTGTCAACAGAACAAAAGAACAAGCAGAGAGAAGTGAAGAGGAGTCGTCATACATGAACACTAGATAATTAGTTGTTATGAAGATTTAATTACCTTGAACACGTGAAATGCATCTAGTTGAATGTTCTTGCTAGCCTCCTGAAACATGAAAAGATTGAGTCGTATAATAATGTGTCAAGTAAACATAGTGAAATAATAACACTAGCAAATGGACACGAAAGAATCAAATGACGAGAGTTAAACTCATGAATCAAATTATGGAACGAAGTTATTCCATCGTTGTCTTTATTACTCGGAGTATTTGTGTGATGTTGCAAAATGCTCCAAGGGGAAAAGAAGTCCTAACTTATGGCACATTGGTAGAATTACATACCCTCAAAAGATTCATCAAAATCCTTAAATTATCCTTCGAGCTGACATAGCGTGTCATCACAGCAGAATTTGAACGATCAAGTAAAATCTCTCCCAAAAGCTGCAAAATAGATAAGAGTGCGGATAAAACTTGTTTATAAGCATGGAAAATACTTCTATCGTGATGAAATATAGCAGAGAAATTACTTAAATGTATACAAAGAAAAAGAACACCATGGAACCAACACCAAATCAAACTGAGACGTGCTTTGAGACGAGAATATGACATCTATTTTACCTTGATAGCTTGTCTTCTGGTGATATAGTTTGCTGATTCCAAAAGCTTCGCATTAAATTCAACGAAGAACTATAACAAAAAAAAGGTGGAGAATATGTTACACTGGTATGTCATAGGATGAAGTTGGTGCTAACGAACTAACATAAATAAAATCATACAAATTGCAAATGAGGATCATAACATACCCAATCATAATTTTCAGAGAGAAATTCAGCAACTGTGGATTTATGCCTGGTCATAAGCTCCTGCAACAAGTTGCAAACCAAAAAAAAGAAGATTCAAAGTTGAGTAACAGTATGACGAATATTATGTGGCGAGTGGTAATAGTGCATTGTTAACAGAAATGAAACAGATCAAGAAATCTTGTCATCACAGAATTTGTGATTAATAACCTTAAAGGTCGCTGTAGCATCTGCAGCAACATCAAATTCTGGGATTTGCATGTGATCGAAAAACTTTTTCATGTGCTCGGAGTTTAATACGTATCTGCAAATATTTCAACAAATTATGGGAAAATTGCCCATAAACACTAATAAAACAAACAAAATAAAATCAATCAGAGAATAATGATAACACGCGTTGAACAGAACAACAAGACGAGAAGAAGTGATGGTTTAAACAAACAGCAAAGAAGCATTGTTATTCATTGGTCAATTAAGAAGGAACCTCGGAGTCAATAACACAAAACAAAGCATTGATCATAGCAACTTCCAACTAACATATTAACGGTGTTCACAGAGTTGCTTACCTTGCAACAACTTGATGGCGAATACACTCCCTCAACATTGTTCCATAATGCAAAGCAAGACCTGGATCATCATATCTATAACAGAAACAGTGAGAACAAGGTCGTGCTTAAGTTAAAGATCACGAGGAAGAGAGGGCATTCCACCAACCTGGTAAGGAGAAAAATACAGATTAGCTTACCCGCATACCAAATGATCCATAAGGTCCGAGTTGGCTTCCAAATAATCAGATGCAATCAAGCGTGAATTAACTGGTTGCCTTTGTAGATTGGCCACAATTCGTGTGACATCTTTACGAGCCTAAGAAAAGAATGATCATTTTGGTAACAAGTTCGGGCAAACTAGAGACAATGGATAGTAGAAATCTTAGAGTAATTCCACACGAATCAAATGTATAAATACTCACCTCCAAGTTCAATTTAGGTAGACAAATGATGATGAGACGAAATGTATTCTCTCGAAAAAACTCGTGAGTCAATTGCGCGCATGCGTCAACAGCAGGTTCACATTCATTACTACCATATAACATTGCTTTCAGCTCATGTAAAAGAGAATCCAGTTCTTCCATCTGCAAAGCATTATGTATCATAAAATACAGGAAAAATCCAAAAAAATTGAAATAGCATGCATGTGAAATCTCATAGTCGAAACACTATCGTTTCGTAGATAGTTAGAGTATACGAGTAAATCTACATAGGAATTCTGTCATGCATAAAATAAATACATAGAATCCTTATAACTTATACCTGCATTAGTTATGCAAATTCCTAAATTGTCAACCAAACACCGTATTCATTTCCTATCTATCTACCAAATGTCGTATAAGTCATACGAAATAAAATCAATACATGATTAACTTATTTCTTATCCAGCTACCCAACGACCCAATATAAATGCATTTCGGACACAAAACACAGATAAAAAAATTAATCACCTTGTCGAAATGACTGGGATCAACATTGTCATCCAGGGAATCAGCAGCCTCTAGCAAAAATCTCACCCGACGAACAATCTCAGCGGGAGGCTTACGCTTAGCCTTCGATTTGAAGATGGATTTAACGGCAGTGGAACGAAACGCCTTCGTAAACAATTTCTTCAAATTATTTGGTTTCACTTTCCTGGATCCATTTATCCCATTCGCTAATCCCGCGATTTGAGTCGCCGGAATCGGCATTGTGAATTACAACTCACAATGCTAATGGTAGATTTGAATGTGTATAATACACTTTTTTGCAAATTGAGAAAGACAATGGCAATGCCATTTATAGAAATCTAATAGCTATATCATAATCCAACAAGGAAAAAGGAAATGGAGAAGTTTTTTTTTGTTAATTTTTATTTTGGATAAATTCTAAATTAGAATCAGAGGAGAATTTGGAATGATGTTATTTTTGCTACAATTGAAAAAAAAATAAAAAAAATTCACCACCCTCCTTCTCCTCCAATGATAATCTTTGCACTCTTTGCATATATTTGTTTTCTGCAACTTTTTTTTTTTTTTTTTTAAATTTTTATCCTTTTTTTCCCTGTTAGATATAATATAATACACTATTTTTAAAAAATAAATAAATGATTAGTAAGTAGAGTTTTATTTTTTGAGTGGAAGAAATAAATGTTATCCGTTAATATTATTAGGAGTCTAAGAAAATTACGACTCGGATCTGATGTATTTTTTTTTTTTAAAAAAAATAAGTATTTATCTGCGCCTATTGTTTAGCTCAACCAATTATTTTAACCTTAATTAACTAAAATGCATATTAATTGATAAATTATGAACAAAAAGACACATGTCTTAAATTTATTGATTTTTATATTAATCATTGTTAACTGATAAATTATGTATGAAAGACACATATCTTGAATTTATTGATTTTGATATAAACATCACGTGATGTTTTAACATGATAGAATTTTTTGTTATTGTTTGATCTATTTTCCCATGGGAAAAAACATATTGATTTATTTCAATGGATTTTATTTGATAAATTACTTATTCGTTAAGTGGAAAATTTACGACCTATTCTTTTCTTTTTCCGGCGCACATCTTTATGATCATATTTTTATAATAATCATCCTCTAACATTTTATTATAATAGCTAAGTTTTATGTGAATTCGGTCTTGATAATTCATAATATTTTGTTATAATAATTAAAAGACTCAATTACAAATCCATAGATATTTGATTGTAAATTTAATTATTAATGTATATTAACATAAGATTATCATAGAAAATCGTAAATTTCAAATTCCTAATAGCACTTTGATTACATACTTGTCAGACAAATTTGGAATGTTTCACTTATTGCTCTCTTTGGATTGGATTTAAGTATCATTTCAAGCACTAACTAAAAAAGATAGCTCATGCAAAAAGTATCCCGCGTTAAGGAGACACACACCAACGTCTGAAAAATAAGAAAATATGCTATATGTACAACCTGAAGAACACAAAGCGATGGATTAAGAGAAATAACATAGACAGAGAGCTAAAAATACGCGCGAAAATCTCTGTTAAATTTCTCATTTCTTTTGTTTGGTTACAACCATATCTTCACTGAACACTACTCTGAGGTACTTGTTAATCTGCTACTTAAACATGTTTGTTAATCTGTGTCTTCCCAGAACAAGAAGATAATAAATTGCAGAAAACAATTGACAACGAATTGTAAGGAAGATGTACCAACCTAATCTGATTTACAAATGTGTGTCGCGAGTGACTTGTAATCTTGCACCATAAAGAATATCTTCAATGAGCTCACCATTACGATCATTCTGAGAGTTCATAACTGAGAGCGCTAATAATTTAGTAACTGTCAGAAACTGTGAAGCTTGTGAACACCAGATTGAGGATCAAGATTGCAGCAGAACTGCAGATGAAACATATTTTACACGATTTTCAGGCTCCAAGTTCCAGTCTTTTAGAGAAAAGTCAAACTGTTCAAACTGTTGAGTAGAGTTAGCAGCCAAGACTCCTCAAAATACTGCTGAGTTTGTCAATTACGACTGGTGGATCTGCATAAGACCCCTCCAAATCAATGGGATGGTACTCCAATCCTTTCCATTGAGCGATCAGAGCAAAATGGGGGCGTCTATATTCACTGCTTATAATTTCTAGTATTACAGCTTTTGGTGCTGCAGAAACAATGTGTGTTAGACCTGCTCCATGAGCACCAACAATGACAGAAGCATCTTGGATTGCTCGAACTTGCTCTTTCATGGACATGTGGGCAAATAATCCGTTAATCACATTTAATTTGCACTCTGTGTGTTTCATGGACCAGCTCTTTATGGAATCAAATACTTCTTGTTCATTGCTAAGCCTAGATTGTACCTTTCCGCCATGACGTGGGTGAGCTAAATAATCCTCACGTCTAACAAAGAGGACATTAGGGCCAGTGACTGTCCTTGGGATGTTCTGTCTATCCACAGGAAATCCAAAGGCTGCTCTGATCATCTCTCCAAACTCAGACAACCGTGCAGTTTTCCTATCATTGGGATTTTGCCACAAATCATGGGCAGGAGCTCCAATACAATCTATACTTTCGGAAAGCCCCTTAAACAGGGCAGTTTCATATCCCAACGGCGAGAGGATAGCATGGCGGAAACAAACCGGACCACTAAAGTTTTTAGCATAAGTGAGGCTTGAAAACAGTGCTCTCCATGTTTCCTCCAATTGTGTCTGGTTGTTTTTTTTTTTCAAACAGAAAAGAGTAAAAACAGTTATTCAAAAGACTAACATGAAGAAACTGAATTTGAAGATAAATCAAACACGCCCAAAAAACAATCTTGGCCAAGTAAAATTCATCAAGATTACAGCAATGGAGTGAAAGAGCTTTTAACAAATGTAAGTGTAGGCTATGTATGTGAGTCCCATTAAAGTATTAAGCATGCAACAGGAAGGAATGTACAAGTAAGGTGACAATAAATTGTCCAGAAATGAAATAATTGCTAACTTTTTTCATAACAAAACTTCTTTTTGACCACCAAGGGACCATTCAAATAAACAGTGACACGTAAATAGAAGTAAGAATGAGCCAATTGCAACAACTAGGTACTGAGTTAATGTCTGTGTCACATAGAAAGCTGAAACAAAGGGAAACTGGGTATTAAAACGACCAACTTGACACAAGAATCTCAAGTGCATTGCCTGCTAGAGAATAATTACTAATTCCACATTCATCTATGATATAGAACAATGCAGCACGTCATATTCAACAATACTTTCAAACGTACCTCACAATGGCCATCTACAAAAACCAAATGTGGCCGACTCGGTAAGCCAGTAACTCTGGATGCCGCGTATGCACTATACCAATCAGTAACTGTATGAAAAAGATTTGCATACTCAAATCGCGTAATCAAAAGTGATGGTTCTTCAATCCACTGAAATAAAAATTAGAAAAATGACAGCAATGTAAGACATTGATTACAGAAAGATGGCATTAGTAAAAGACAGAGCTTCCTTACATGACTGCTTGAACACTCACATCTAGCATGGATAATTTTTTGATAAGCACATAAAGAACTGAAAAAATGTTCATCGCATAAATATTCTAAGAATGAGAAATCTAAAACAGCAAATATAAGACCACTTATCATCATTCTAGTTGATTCTCTTTCATTAGTGGATAAGGAAACATAACCTAACAGTGCTACATCCTTCATGTATTCCTCTTGTTAGTGCACAACAGTGCTTTGGATTTTGATTAAACTCAAAATGATACCACGGTGAAGATCTAAAATTAACTGGACTTTCCGTAGCTAATAATCAAGTGAAGGTCCCTATCTGGTACAGATTTCCTCCTAGATATAAGTTGCTCCTAACTTACAAACCATGTTCGGGACACAGTCAAATCAAGTCAATAGTCCTCAATATGCAACAACCAGCTGTGCAAGTAAGCTTCAAAACGCATTTGCTCAAATTAATTTTGAAGTATTACAGGAATAAAGCTGGCCAGCTCAGACAAATGCTACCATGTTCCGTTTGTAAAATGGAAATGAAGAGAAAGGAGTTTGCGTCATTTTTTTTCTATATGCTAAATCTGTTTATGGTTCACTACTAGTATCAATCAAACAAATGAATCAATAGAGTAAAAGAATCAACATTAAGAAAGGGAAAGCGCGTAAATTAACTAATTTTCTTATGTTAGACATCAAAAGTTGTAGGATTCACCTTAGATCACATACACTGACCATTTGCCAACTTAAGGTCGTTAACTACCCACACTGAATACTCTTCGAGGTCCATAAATTCGATAACTTTATGGATTCAAATCCAAAACTACAATTAAAGGTCTAGATAAACTCTAAATCTTAACAAAATATTTAGTAAAACATTCCAAAATCACCACTTCATCTATAATCTAATCAAATGAAATGCAACCATAATCCAAAAGTTAATTAACTCATGTTATCCATCATCTACTCCAGATTTCAAGGAATTCTCTTTCATGACACATATAAAACAACATTTATAACACTGAGCTACTTTTCAAGCAACAATTAAATAAGTCAATCTTCATTAAATAGATCAAACAACATTCTCAAAGATCAAAACTTTAATATCAGATCAAACAAAGTTTCAAAAAATCAAACCTCAGAACAATGAAAATCATTGGCGCCAACCAATCGAATCGAGTCGATTAATTCCCTCATAGTGTGCTTTGAGATTGCACCTTCAGGTAAATATTTATTCAAGAAATTTTCATCAGCTAATTTTTTCCCAATTTTTGTTCTTTCATTAACCTCTATCTCAAAAGCTCCATTTTCAAAAATGGGTAACTCTTCTTCTTCTCCCCTTCCTATTACTTTTTCCAATTTCTCTCCTCCTTTTGACATCAAAATTTTCTCCGGATTCATCCTTATTACCCCTCCTTCACAAATCGAACTCTGCAATGTCTCACTGAAAAAACACCTAAACCACCCTCCTCCTCCTCCACTGGAATCTCTGTTTTCACCGAATTTCCGGTGAATCTCCGGCGAGGTTTTGAGAAGATCGATTTTACGAGTAAACCCATTTCCAAAATAACCCTCACAGGATCTCCAACCAACGTTGGGGTTCTGAGACCAAGGGAGGTAAGACGGCAATATGGGCCATGGTTTGGATTGGGGAACGACGGAGGAGTGGAAATTTGAGTGGTTTTCCGATGAAGAAAAGCGGTTTCCGGTAGTAAAATAGTGGTTTTTAGGGAAATTGTGGCGGAAATGATCTGGGTGTGAAGAGAAGTAGAGATAAAGAGTGATTGAGTTGAGAGCAAAGAGAGAAAGAAGCATTTTCAGCTTTTTCTTGTTCATCTTCTTCTTCTTCCCCTCTCTCTCTCTCAGTTGCACTATTACCAGTTGTATTTATATTTATAATAACTTAACTAAACGGAGTTTGAAACTCCGGTTAGCGAAATTTCATTAAATATGTTATTATTATTGTAATAATATTTATATTAGTATTTAATAGTTATTAATTAACATGTATTTGTACCTGTTGAATTACTTCACTGTAATAAATTTTTGAATGTAGATAAGTTTTTACGATCATATTTCTTAAAAAGTAATTATAGATACTTTCTTCCCTCTTTCAGATTTCGTTCACCACTCTCACTTTATACAAACATAAATGTATACATTGCGTTTGTGTTTGTATAAAGTGAGTGGAAATTGTATATACAAATACAAAATAATATATTTTCATCCTAGACACTTATAATTATACAAATACGATATTTTCCTGTCCAGTTTACTTTTGTCTTTCTCTCATTCTCGCTTTATACAAACACATATTATATAATTGATTCTTTTGTATATATATACCGAAACAAATTATACAATTGCTTCTTTTGTATCTATATAGTGAAATATACAGTTTGTTATAGAGTACAATTATGCAAACTATAGTTATAGCATATTGATTTTTATATTTGTCATGTGAAAGTTATTTTTTTTTAAATATGAATATAAATTTGCGGAGTATCAAACATTAAATGAATGACAAATAAAAATTTAACTAAATAAAAAAAGTGTAGAATAGAATTGGAGTCAAAATTAAATTTATATACTATGACTTTTCCTTCCTTTCCTTCTTAAGCCAAACAAATAAGGACATTTTTTATAACGTTTTTGTTTATTTATTCCATTTAGTCAAAGTTATTGAAATTTCACCATTTTGTCCAATTCTCAAGTTGCATGTGAATGGATTGTGACTATAACTAATATGGCAAAATAATTAATAATAATATCTGACCATGTTAATATAATTGCGTACCACCTAAGTTTTGCCAACTTTATAAAGAATCAAAAAATAAAAAATGAAAAAAATAAAATTGATTTGCCCATAAAGCACGAGTCAATGATCTTTGAGAAAAATAAATGTTCCAACAAAAAGTAGCATTATTAAAAGTTTTCATAACTCATATTACTTGGTCACGTTATGTTTCATTATATTCTTTTTTTCTATTGGGACAAACGTAGGCCTAGAAATAGTCATCATAAATTCAAGCTTTGATGTGACGGAAGAATAAAATCATCATAAATTTGTCATAATTTTAAGACGGACTATAAATATTTGTTCACAAATTTATATTTTGTTTGTACTATTTTTTAGTGTAAGAGCGACGCACCTTTAGATTCTCGAAAGTGTAGTATAGTGGTAAATGAATTTGGAATGTTTAGGTGTTGAAGTGATATTTATTCCTATTTATCTAAACTTTTTATAAATAATATTGTTTTGCATATGTAATGATAGGGAATAAAATATTATTAGTAAATTAATTAAAATATGTGCAAGTTGACTTGTATACTACAAATACTAATAATTAAAGAGCTATATACCATCATAAAGTCTTAAATGTATATAAAAAAAAACAGATACTAATAGATTCAGTCATATTATGCACATTCAAAATTATTGAACATTATATTCAAAATGTGCATGGAAACAAGGAAAGGATGGTAACAACAAAAGAATCAAGGATAAAAGAAAAAAAGACAATTCGGTGTACTAAGTTTCTGCTATATGCAGGTTCGAGTAACTATCGAACTACAAAGGCTTATTCTACATATATAGTCTTGTCTTGCATATATGCATTACGTTGTTTCCACGGCTCGAACATGTAACCTCAACAACTTTACCAGTTATGCTAAAAATAAAATGATATATACTCTGTGTATATATGATATACAATGCTTCTCTTCTCTTGGTACAAAAGCGACGAGAATCTGAATAAGTCGAATCTGTAAATTCCGACTTATCAAGAATTAATAACCAAGCTCAACTCTAGCTTGAGATCTCCAATACCTAGCGTTCTCAAAGCCATTAGTATAATTCTCAAAATCCTCAATAGTTTGATCAATTTCTTCTTGAGTATTCATCACAAAAGGTCCCAATTGTGCTATTGGTTCACCCAATGGCTCTCCACCTACTAATATAAACCTTAGTATTTTTGTCCCTTTATTCCATGCCACAATTCCATCACCAAATCCACTTAAAAGCAACAAATTATGTGAAGATATAGGTGAATTTGTTCTTGAATCTTGACCAAAAATACCTTCACCTTCTAAAATATATACAAATGAATTATATGATTGGGGAATTGGTTGTTGAATTTGGGATCCTGGTTTTAGAGTAAAGTCCAAATATATTGTTGGAGTTTTTGTCTGTATAGTTGATTTTATTCCTAGTGCTTCTCCTGCTATAACTCTCACTTTTACTCCATCTTTTGTTGCTTCTCCTATGTTTGCACTTGATATTTCTTGATATCTTGGTTGTATCCTGTTATAAATCATAGAGATATTAAAATCAGAGGTGAACTTAGGATTTGAAGACTTCGGGTGCACTTAAAATAAAAACAGTGAAATAGGGTAGTAGCTGAATTTGAACCCTGGTCTCACAGGTGGTTTCTTTAGCTTGTACTATCGGCACAAGGGCATTTTCATGCTCCTCGTGGGTGCACTGTTAATTATATCTTACTTGTTGTCAGTTTTTCAAGATAGATATACATATATATACATGATTTTTCTGAAATTAACAGGTGCACGTGCACCCCCACCAAATCATGTGCGCCCGCCTCTTATTAGAATAATATTTGTAAGAAATATATTTTCTTCTTTAATGAGCCTTATACAACGCAAGGTTAAATCAATCAACCTTAAAATATATGAATATCGAACACCGAATAAACTTACATTTTGTGTTTGGAGGAGAGGTTAATCCATAATTGTAAACCTTTTTGAGTTCCCTCAGTTGCAGGCATTTCTGAATGAACTACTCCTCTTCCAGCAGTCATCCATTGTAAATCACCTGCTTTAATTGTGCCTTTGTGTCCATCAAAATCTTCATGTGTCACAGCACCCTATATAAATAAATAAATAAAATTTGTTAATTAACATATATATATATATATATATATAAGTTGTTTACCTAAATAATTATCAACACCATGAATTTTAGGATACAAAAACAAAATGTTTATTTATGTGCTGACTGTTAAAATATAATCAAGTCATTTATTTATAGAAATTTAAGTTATATACACGGACAACATGTCACTTTTATATGATGAATAAACTTTCATATATGTTGCTTTTTTTCTAAGTTGGACAATCGCATTTATTCAACTACTCCTTTAATTTTCTGAAGCGTGGAAATTAATTTAGTCATTTTATTACTTTTACACCAACAGCATGTGAAAGAGACTACTAATTATACTGAATAAAATAAGCTAAAACAATATTTTTATTTGTTTTTTTTTATTAATAGGATAAAAATACCTGTAACATGTAGGTGACAGTTTCAAAGCCTGTAAAATTCAAGGAAAAAAAATTAGTGATGAGAATAAAAATATATTTTAAATGGGAAAAATTAGAACAAATTAAATAATTAGAATGCTAAGTGCTACCTCTATGTGGATGATCAGGAAAACCAGCTGGAGCAGAAACTGTAATTAATTTTAATTAGACCAAAAAAAAAAGATTTTAGGTGATTAAACATATGGATTATAAAAATGTCAAACAATTAATCAAAGAATTTAATTAAATTGTACCTGAGAATTCATCCAAAACAATGAATGGATCAAAATATCTCAACTCAAACCTGAGAGAAGAAAACACAAAAAATTATCGATTAATGAACAAAGTTATCATCAAAAGTTCCTAGGCTAATACAACATGATTCCACTGTATTCAGTATTTTCGACGTTGAACATAAATACGAGTAAAACAATAAAATTAAATCAAATATTAAATTTTGAATTCATACTTACAAAATGCAATTGATTTAAATAACAACAACAACAACACCAATGTAGTCTGAAGAGGATAGAATATACGCAAATTTTACCCTACTTTCAGAAGATAAAGATAATGTTTCTAATAGACAATCAATCAAACGAATGATGAAAAAGAGGCTATCAGGCGAAAATCATATTAAACAACATACTCAGTATAATCCCACCAAAACCTGAACGAAAAATTGAAAAAGTGGATATACCTTCCAATGCTTCTTCTAACAACAGCTCCAAGGCCTTCTTGTTGAGGCCTTGCCAAAAATTTTCTAGCAATAGAACGAGGTTCTCTTACAATTGACATTTTTTTTGTCTTGTCCAAAAGTACTAAATTAGAAAACTTTTATATTTGTTTATGAGTTTTGTTTGTAGTATATATTTGTGTGGTTTGTGTATCAACTTATTATAAAGTGTGAGTATTATATATAGTGTGTAATTGGCAATTAAGTCAAAATATATGAAAGGAAGAGGGAGTTTCCATCAGATGCAGGCACCTTTTATCTTTTTGTTTTTGTTTATATATTTACTTCTCATGTCAGCATAACGTTTTCATGATGCCTCCCCATTTTCCATTCACATGCACTTTTTTTCCGTTAAACATAAACGTGTCATTTAATCTGACTTTAAATAACATTTATACGCTTCAATTATAGGGTATGTAAGTAGATATTTATTTAAATTTATATAAAGTTGAACAAGTAAACACACCGCGTTCTACGTTGTGAGATACACTCGAACTGATTTGTACGTCTAGTTAAGCAGATCTAAAGTTAGAGACCATAAATGTCAGTTGAGATCAAGTTAAAAAAATGAATTTTAACAAACGAAATTAGATAGTTATTTAATAAATTTTATAGATATTAGATGATAAATTAATATTTTATTAGTTCAAATGACTATATTTGTTTAATTTCTTAAAATAAGAAGAAAATCTACTCATTTTGAGCGCACTTGCCCAAATTTTCCATTTCAAACATCATTTTTGCCTTCCTTTTAGGGTCTATTTACAAATCATATTTGAGCATTTTTGAAGGAGTACAACGACTTCGATAGTAATTACATGGCACAATGACCAAAATAAAAATTATATATATATATCGACTAGAAAAATAAAAAGATATTTGTTGATTATTTGTGTAAAGATCCTTTGAAAAATGAAAAACGCTCATATTTCATAGAACAAGTTTCTATGAAATGACAATTAGGGAAATCAAATCAAGTAGACCAAAATCTTGAATATTCTGACATTTAACTTATTTGCGTGTTATTTCTAAAAATATCTATCTATGAGGGGGGTCCATTAATTGTTAGCGTCATAAGAACAAAAGCATGACGAAAATAAATAATAGCCTTGTAAAATTAGAATTATTTGAATTAGTCAATAAATAAATAAAATGATGTATAGTTGGATTGGATAACTACAAAGATTCTAGTCTCAATATGAAAATATAGTCCAACTTCCACATGAATTTTGACACTTCATTTTTTTTTTCTTTCAAAGTATATTTATCATAGCAAATGATGATGCAATACCATCGTTTTGATGTCGTATCCCTTTGCAATACCACATATTTATTTACATTTGATATGTATACTAAACTAATTAAGGAATTTGACCTTGATAGTTGTTTGTTACAGTGGGATGAAGCATCTGTCGTCAAAGGCTTGAACATTATTACTGTTATTGAGTGGATAAAAGTCTCACATTAGTTGTTGGGAATGGATTGGTAGTTTCTTTATATGGATTTGGACAATCCTCCTCTTATGAATTAACTTTTGGGGTTGAGTTAAGCTCATGTGTCATATATTTATATGGTATCAGAGTCAGGTTCATCCCAATTGGACTCCCGAACTACGCTACAGTTGGGCTGGGCGTGAAGAGAGGTGTTAAAGTGGGTAAAAGTCTCATATTGATTAGGAAATGGATTGATGATCTCTTTATATGGACTTGAGCAATTCTCTCCTCATGAGCTAACATTTAGGGTTGAGTTAGGCTCAAGTGTCATATGTTTATGGTTACTAAACTATTTATTTATGTTTTATAGAGTAATGGTTAGACCAGTATTGTTGTATAAGGCGAATTGTTGGCTTGTCAAGAACGTCCACATCATTTAGGGTTGAGTTAGGCTCATGTGTCATATGTTTATGGTTACTAAACTATTTATTTATGTTTTATAGAGTGATGGCTATGCGAGTGTTGTTGTACAAGGCAGATTGTTGGCCCATCAACAACGTCCACATCTAGATAATGAAGATAACCATGTTAGGAGAGGTGATTACAAATGAAGTTATACATGGCAAGACAAGAGGGTTGAATTATGATTCAATCATGTGAAAAGGAGATGTAATAGTCAGCAAGTAAGGATATGTGAGAGATTGATTGTAGAGGTAGGGATACTTTTATTTTGAATTGAGGGTCTATCGGAAACAACTTTTCTACCCTGTAATGATATGAAACTTGTTATCCCCAATAATTGTTTCAAGGTATCTATTGGAAGTGCAACAAACAAGATGAAAGTTCAGCAGAAGGTCCATCTTAACACTGATTAAGAAAACAGTTAATGATGCAATTAAGGCTGTTCTCAAAATTCTTTTTTTCCATAAAGTAGGTTGTTCTCAAAATTCTCAGTTAACCATATGCAAAACAAACTTGAATCTAACTCTGATACAAGAAGTTTATCATTCCCTTTCAATGAAGTGAGAGTGTTGAATAGGGAAGAAAAACCAATCTAATTTGTTCTGATAATTTAAAAATTGAAGCCTGCAACTCTAAGCAGCAGCACCGGCACCCTTCCCTTTCTTCTTCTGAAGTTTCTTCATGTAAAACTCGAGTTCCTTTCCTTCCAAGATGTAACTGTCAAAGTTCGTTGAAAGAAAATGTGTAAGAAAATGGAATTTGGCATTTTTCGCCAAAATATAATATATGCATAACGATAAGAGAATTCATACCCATCAGCACGACCACACTGGCCAGGTCGTGATGAGATTGCAGCCAATAGACGCCCACTAGCAAATTGCTCCTCAACATGTGGGTCAATCTTGCGATCCTGTTGCCTCTTTTCCAGCTTTCTTTGAACATGGTTACTCTTCTTCTCCTCTGCTACAGCCTCAGCCTCCTGTTTGGATCAATGAAAAAGAAGTCATCAAAACAGAGAAAGACTTCCATTGAATTTGGTTGTAGCTAAAGCTATTTCTTTTTGGATTAGAACCACCAACAGCACAAACAGTAAGATTAAGAATGTCCATTCATAATTTCCCCAAGACAAATAAAATAAAACTAATAATGGAATCGTCGATAAAGAAGATAGTATCACATAAGCATGGAGTTGAAAAAAGACAATCAAATACCTCTCCTTCCTTCTTGGAAGCAGCAGTCTTCTTCTTGCGACCAATTTCAACTCCATAGTGCTGGAGATACCATTGTTTAAATGGAGCTGCATCAACCTGAATAATTGCACTCTTCACCAGGGTTTGTGTCCTAACCAACTCATTGTTAGAGGCGTTATACACCACATCCAATAGACGAGTCTTCCTTGTAACAGCCTCGCTACCCCAAGAGAAATTCCCAGTATCCAACCTCAAAGCACGCCACTTCACATTACCTCCTCGGACTCTTATCCTTCTAACAGTCTTAGCATTTGGCACCAGCTTTGTGTTTGCTGGTTGTCTGCCAAGCTCATACCTTCACAGAAGCAGGAGATACAAAGTTAGCCTCAAAATGTAACCACAAAAAAGACAAGCTATTCATACATACCATTCACTTGTATAAGAAATTAAGAAATCCCTGGTCAAGAGAGAGACTGCCGCAATAATTAGGAGGAAGCAAACTAAATTTGCAGTAGTACACATCAGTCATTACTTTATTAGTCATATCCTAATTGTTAGTTAGTTCTCGCAAAATATATCAGCTGGGAAAAGTCACCAGCCCCTTGGCTATTCTTAGTGCTTTTTACTTCAGTTAGATTCATCATTGTTAGGAATGGATCAATGAGAGATCAATCCCTTTTCATGTTTTTCTTCTCTTCACTTACAGCTAAATTTCTTTGCCTTTTTATTTCTTTCTCTTATACATTTCCTTTTCCAAAAAAAAAAAACCTTTCTTTTCTACATTTTCCCTTCTTGGATCAGCCCATTAGTTAGAATAACTCTTCATTCAGCAACAAAAGAACTAAACTTGAAAATTTCATCAAAGCTGCTTCCTTTATAAAACTTCCCTAAAGCCAATTGAAATGTTATGTTACGTCCACATTTATGTTACTCGGACTATTCAAAAATGTCAATACTCCAAAAGTAGTGCAAATTTGGAGAGTTCAATCAACAAAGGTCCACTTAAACAGGTGCTACAACATTTTTGGAGATTACGAGCAATATAGGTACACATCATTATTCTAAACTCCATATAATTGAATGCATGTACAAATTTCATTATATTCAAAATAATAACGCAATACGAACTCATAAGTGAGGAATTACTAAAAAAAAAAATGAGCAGCCTCCAGATCTACCTCTATACATCGAACAATCTGAATAAACTCTAATTCCTCAATCATGCTAAATTTTGCAGATCACGTTTATCCAATTATCAAAAAAATACATTGCTGCTTAAATATGAATAATTTGTACATACTTTCTCTTCTTCCTCCAAGCCTTCTTCTTTCCTCCAGTGGCACGTCTCTTGTGCATAGAATCACGGGAGATACCTATACAATATCACAGTAAATTTCTCCATTAAATTCACTTCGCTATTCCAATTATACATATTAAACAAACAAATTGCAGAATTAACAATATGAAATGATGAATAGATTCTATTACCCATTGTCGCCGGTGACGGAGGTCCTTAGGGTTTAGATTTTCTCAAAGACGGACGACGGCACTACAAGAGCTGGGTTTTATCAGTTTATAAATTTAAACCCTAGCTATTTCACAATTCCAATTTTGTCCTTCCTTATTGCCCTTTGAACTAGACGACATCGTTTAACACAGTTTTTTTTTACATTTTGGTTCTTTATAGTTTGGCTATTAAAATATGTAATTACATTTAAATTATAATTATGTTATGAGAAATAACCAAGTTATCTTTGTGTGGATGGTTGTTACGTATTATTTCATAATGTATTGTATTGTTTTACTAAATACAATATTTTGATAGAGTGTATTGTATTGTTTTAACGAATATAATGTTTGGATAGATTGTATTGTTCTTCATCCTTACGTACTGTCACAAATTCATTATTTGAATGATAAACCTAACTAGGAGAAAAATGAGGTACGAGTACATCTACTATGAACATATATGGTAAAAGATGAAATATAATTATTAAATAATAAAAGACAAAATGAGAAGATAAATCTTTTCGTTGTTAGTTAAGGATGAATTCAAACTACACAATACAATAGAATTTAAATAACGTCAAAACAAATTTTATATTTTTAGATACAATACAATACCATATTATACAACGGGTGAATTACTAATTAACTTTTGAGATTGTGCAAATTCCAAAATTCCAAGTTGAAAGTTTTGTTCCCTCTATTGGGCATCTTGAAAATGGGGTTTGCTGCAGTTAGTACCATTTCAATGGCTAATGTTTTTCTAAGAAGCTCTCATCATCATCAGAAAGATGTAATTTTGGGGTCTTGTATGAGAAAAGAAACATGGGGTTTTAATCTTTACTTGCCAAAGCTCAAGTACCAATCAAGAATCTCATTTTGCTGCAAGAATGAATCAATTGATTTCGAAGAAAGAACAAGTCCTAATGAGGTAAAGAATTCATGAACTTATTTCTTGTTTCTTCAATTAGCTGCTGCATATGCTTTGTTTAGTCCCAATTTGTGTAAATTGAAGTTAAGATTGGGTTGAAGTTTCCAACTTTGGAACTTGTCAAAGCATAAAAATGAAAAGTTCCCACTTAGTTATCTGATTTAGCTATTGCATATGCTTCATTTTGTTTGTTGTCATGTGATTAGGAGTTCACCGGTTTGAGGGGTAAGCCTCGGACCCATGCATAGCGGGAGCTTAGTGCAAGTTTGTGTAAATTTAAGTAAAAATTGGGTTGAGTGTCCAACTTTGGGACTTGTCAAAACGTAGAAAAGTGGCGAAAAAATCTATTAAGTTGCTGCAAATGCTTCATTTTGTAGCAATTTGTGTAAATTAAAGTAGAAATTGAGTAAAAGTTTCAAACTTTGGAACCCGTCTAAACGAAAAGAAGAAAAAAAGGTTCTAACTTTGGATGTTAAATGTCCTTTTGGATTGAATGGAAGATAGAAATTGGCATTATGCAAACTTGGATTTTGTTTTGAAATTTCAAATTTTAGGACAGTATGATCTAATTGGAGATATAAAGATGCTGGCTTGGGATTTTGATGTGGGAAATCTATTTTGTATTCAATTCTGGCTCGTATTGTTGTTTAAGAACTCATGAGTTTAAGAGATATGTGCCCGTTGCCTTGCAGAAAAGAAAGAATGAGTGAATCATATCTGAGGTTTTCAGTACTAAGAAATTAGATTTATGCTGCAATGTTAGATTAGTGATTAAAGAACTTGCTAGCAGTACAAGATTGAAGATACTCTCTACGCTATTCACTCACTTTGTCAAATGTATAAATCATACAAATTTATCTTGTTTTCCTACTTATAAGAAAATGATTTTATCTGTATCTTTGTGTAAGTACTTTAATATGCACAGGTTGAGTGTGGAGTGGGATGATGACTTGAGAATTTCGAGTCTTCTGTATGGTGATAGGAGTAGAAGATATCTGGACGGCTTTGTAGTGTGGTGGCCCCTTTACTCTTATTTTGTAAAAGGGAAGTGCATATTTGGGACATCTAGATGCTTTAAGAAATTGCTTCAGTGCCAGCAAGAAACTAGCACCACTATTGCTAGATTGGACAAGCAATTGTTGCTCCTTTATTCCTAATTCCTCCCATGGACCACATTAGGATCTTATGCACCTATAGCATTACTTTATGCTTAGGTTAGAACATTTAATGATATCATCACTTGTATTTAAATCAGCTATCAATTACAGATAGCTTGAAATCAAAGGCATATAGGCTGGCATATCGGATACTGTAAGCTAAGTACCTAGGGGGAAGTGCATGAATGGAAGTTGTTCAAACTAGCATATTGGAAGAACCATTAGCTAAAATGACCATAGGCCTCATTGGTGTCCAGATAGAGTCTTATTTTTCTCAATTTTGAAAGTGTTTATTAAAATTATCCATCTTTTCAAGAACATGCTTCCTTTTTTGAAATGAAGAAGGAAAACTGGAAAAAATTCAATGTGAAACACCACTATCATTTCCCTGTATAATTTGTTTGTGGATTGGAAAAAGTATCTTCATTCTGTTTTCCCAAGTTATTATATGAAGATTACACTGTAGATGCAGCTCACTTTGGACTAAAAACTAACAAGCGATACATCACGACAATCAATCAGTTGTTTATATCTAGCGGCATTTTGCCATTAGTTTACTCGTCCTTACCACCCTGTCCTCTAGAAAAGGGAAAGATTGAGAAGGTCTTTTCTTCAATTATTCAATAAAGACGTGTTTTGATTCCTTTTTAATATTTGGAAGCATTGTTAATGGTCAAGATTGTTGTTGTTTGCATCCTTCATCTTGGTTACCTGATTTTCGGCTCAAAAGAATCTAGTACTCCCACCACCTTTTTTTTTCTTTAACACTTGCTGATGTATGACGCCTAACAGCTGAATAGCTCAGCATGGCTCAGCTTCATTAGACTTGAAGAACCTGTATGAGAAGCTATGCACCATGTCTATATTTAACTGGTTAGTGGTGGAAACTTGAGAGTCGCATGCTTCCAGTGATGGAGCGAAAAATTCGTCAGCAAGTGCTTCTTTATTTTTTAGCTATAGCAATCAGTCACTAAATTATGTTTGGTTACTTTCGATGACATTTACTCTGTGTGAATTGTTAAATATCTGAGTTTTTAACGCACAGTTTTCTTTTAGATGCATTGCTTAAAATTAGGCTGGTTTACTTTTATTGCATCTCGGTTACACAAGATATCTAGTTTTGAAGTTTTTGAAACTAACAATCTATTGAAAATGCAGGTCAAGAAAGAGATAGAGCAATGCTATGAATTAATACACAGGCTTGGTCGCGGTGTTGTGTATTTAGGATCTTCAAGGATGGGTCCTGGACATCCACACTACATAAAAACCTTTGAATTAGGGAACAAGGTTAGTCAACTTGCTCAAAGTTTGGGTGCAGTAATAGAAAAAGAAAGATGAAGTAGCTTATATAAAAAGGTACTCCCTCCATTTCGATTTTCTCTGATTTTGACTTACGCGGAGTTTTAAGAAAGTAAAAAAGGACTTTTGAATCATGTGGTCTTAAACTAAAGATATGTAGAATGTACCACGTCCTTTATTCTTGTGGTCTTAAACATGCCTAGTGGAAAGGGTAAATTAATGAGTTACCAAAAAAGAAAAGAGACAAACAAATTGAAACGGAGGAAATAATACTATTCGGAGAAGAATCTGTGACTATTATTTTCTAAATACTACTTGTTCGGTAGATTGCAACCCTCTTAGATTGTACGACGTGGTCCGGGGCTGGGCCAGGTTTAATGGATGCTGCCACTCAAGGTGCTCTACAAGCAGGGAAGCCCGTTGGTGGGTTCAAGATAGGTAAAGAAGCAGGGGAATGGACAGCTACAAATTTTCATCCATACTTACCATCAGAGAGTTATCTTACATGCAGGTAAGCATAACATCAAATGCATGGTTTTTCTTATATTCTTAGGGGCCGTTTGGTTGTAAGCTGGTAACCAAGCACCATACTTGGTGTGCCGAATTTTATACATAACAATTAAAATCCTACAAAACATGTCATTAGTTTCTTACACAAATAATTCACTTCGTGACCAACAATCAAAGGGAGTCCCCCCTTATAGCTTCTTCAGTTCATCAACTGTTTTGTACTCAGGTTTTTCTCTGCAAGGAAACACGGGTTGGTGGATGCTGTTGTGAGATGTAGAAGCTCTGAAAGGACAGCTGTTGTCGCACTTCCTGGAGGAATTGGTACCCTCGACGAGGTTTTTGAGATCATGGCTTTGATTCAACTCGAGCGAATTGGCTCTGAACTTCCTGTTCCTTTGCTTCTAATGAACTATGATTCATTTTATACCAATTTGTTGGAGTTCCTCAATGATTGTGAGAAGTGGGGAACTGTCTCTAAAGGTGAAGTTGAATCATTATGGAAAATTTGTAACAATAACTCAGAAGCTTTGGATCATTTGGCTGAATTTTATGGTCTTTCTACTATAGAAACCAGTAGAAAAGATTCTGAATCATCACCACATTTAAAAATTAACTTGTGACTTTAATCTTTAACTGATAAGGTTAAATTGTTTGGTTCAGTGTAAACATTTGGTGCCTATAAATTTTAGTATACATGATTTTTGAATACTTCGATTATCGTATTATTTAGTTGTAGTTACTGTTCAGAATGTTTGTTATTCTCTTTTTGGATTGTTTTACTTGAGCTGAAGGTCTACCGAAAATAACCTCTCTATATCTGAGGTAGGGGTAAAATCTACCGTATAAATATCAAGGTCATTTTGGTCTTTTAAGGATAATATCGAAGTATATTGGACTATATAGCTAAATACAAGTATAAAGTATTCCAAATCATATCCAAATTTCACATATATAAGGTAATGATGCGATTTTATTAAATCAGTTGTTACATAATAAGACATTTCGTTGATAAAGTTAACACGATACAATCAAAATGAACATTGTATTCACGATCTTCAATTGTGTAATCACATCAAACAACAAGAGGAGACACCTTCATTTGCTATCGCCGCGGTCGAAACTCGACCGCGACGACGTTCCCGTGCCTCTGCCGCCACGGTGCATTCATATTTAGTATCATAATCTAAAAATTGGAATTTTTTCTTAGATCGTCGATTTAATTGAGGATTATTAATATCTCCATAATGAAGAAATCTACCATCTAATTGGCCTCCATTATATCCTAATTGTCTTCCATAATCAGATTGATTAACAAAAAGATTAGTTGAACATTCACCAAATTGAAACCAACATAATTCTGCTTTTTTCCCTGCTTTTGATAGCCTTTTTAGAAGTAATTTTGGATCCACATTTCCAGAAACTTCAATCATCCCATCTCCATTCATTCTAAAATTTGTGATACCTAAAACAAATTAAAGAAAAAAAAATCAAATAGAGACAAATTCAGAATTTAAATTCAGCATGTGTAATCCTTAAGTTGTTACCTCATGTACGATTTTGAGTACGAAGTCAAACTATCTAAATTTTTTTGAGAATCCAAACATAACATCTTTAAGTTTTTTCAAATAATTTTTTTAATCGTTAGGAACATCAATAAAAGTATTATAACTCACTATTCAAATTTAACGGTTAATTTTAACTTGATGACATAAAAACTTATACAATATTAATGAAAAAAAATAAAATCCAAAAAGTATGCTATTCAAACTCACATATATTAACATAGAAAAAAAAAAAATTAAAAGTGCAAATGTATATACCATAAACATTTTTGAAGACTTTGGACACAGTTTTTTGCCATCCTGAAGTGCGATTGTTCACCCACAAAATGCAAGTCTGTTTTTTTTTTAAAAAACATTGAGAGAGTAAAAAAAAAAGAAGTATAACTCATACATAATTAAATAAAATAAAATGAACTTAAAATTTCGATAAAAATACCATAAATATAGTTTTTGTGTGTGAACATACCAACAACAACAAAAAATACAATATAGTCTCATACGTAGGCTCTGAGAAGGTTAGGATGTATCAAGACCTTTTTTCTATCTTTGTGAGGATAAACAGATTATTTTCATTTCGAACCTTTAACATCGTCAAAATAGGAAGATAAATAAATTTGTGTATACATACCATGAATGGATAACTTTGCATCATGAATTGATGTTCCAAAGTAGAAAAGGACATTGTATGTAAAACTTTGAAATGATGAATTATTATTTACTGTAAAACAATTAAAGAATATTGGAAGATATTTATAAGACAATAGAATTATCAATTATCATTCTTTATATGGAAACAAGATCCTCTTTATCCACAATAACTATAAAATTTCCAAGATTTCGTATAACATTTTGGTGTGGGAGTATAAAATCATTGGATGTTTAAAATTTACTAGCCAATTAATTAATATTCATGCCTCGTAAATCCATTAAAGAAATTAAACTCATCATCATGCCAAGAAATTAATCATTTTAAAGACTCGAATCCGATCATGTTACTTCTTAAATAGGTAATAATACTCACACTATGCATCCATGACATGCATGTGTATTTCGTATACACATTTTTCACTAAATTATGATTAAATAATATGTAATACGTAAAACTATATTTTTAAAACAGTTTTTACCCTATGATAGAATGAAAATCTCCAAAAATATACTAAATTGCTCTTGTAGCTATTTTTGGGCTAATTTTTCTTCCCACTTCTTTTTGTGTTATACTATGGATTATTTTATTTCCATTTTAGTAGTGAGATAACTAATCTTCTTCAAAAAGAAAAAGATTTGCGTCATTTATTCATTATTGATAAAAAGAAATCATCGTTTAAGAAAATAAAAACATATCCAGAAGAATCTTCATATTAAAGAATTGGATTTGTAATTTATAATATCAAATTTTAAAAAATAAAAAAAATCTCCTCACTCTTAATATTTTGCAAAAGGATTTAATTTTTTATAATATTAACAACTTCATTTTTTTTTTACT
Source organism: Solanum piurae (assembly GCA_029582685.1). Lineage (NCBI taxonomy): Eukaryota > Viridiplantae > Streptophyta > Magnoliopsida > Solanales > Solanaceae > Solanum > Solanum piurae. The sequence continues at coordinate 16,608 of JAJOOO010000738.1, read as the reverse complement.
CTATAGGTATAGTATAACACATGATAATACTCTCAAAGTTTTTTCTCCATATAATTAGCACGTGAACCAAACGATTAAAATTGAAATTTTAAGGGAAACGAAAACGAAAGAGAAAAATTCTACAGTTAGTTATATTTAAATCCTCACATATATAATGGTGATTTTTTTTATACGAAACAATTGACGTGTGATGTATCATACAGTATATGTTTTGCATATAAACTTTTAGACCTAATAAATTTAACCCAAAACGATAAAAGGAAAAATTACAAAAATCTCACCTTTTAGTTTACTTATTATCATTATCCCCTATAAGTTTTACAAATTTTCAAAATCCCTCATTTTCGCGCATCAGATTAATGTATCTCGCGCATCAGATTAATGTATCAGCGCATCAGATTAATGTATCAACGCATCAGATTAGTGTATCTCGCGCATCAGATTAGTGTATCATGTATAAAATGTACATCAAATTAGTGTATCATGTATAAAATGTAATGTATCTTACTTAACGATTAATGTATCTCGCGCATTAGATTAATATATCAGCGCTTATATTATTGTATCCGTTTGAGGGATTTTTGTAATTATAAATTTTTAAGAGATAAATTATAATTTTGCCTTAAAAGTATGTGATTTCTGCAATTTGCCCTAAAAATAATTCTAGTGATGAATAAATTCACATTTACAACAAATAAATACTATTAAATAAGAGAACGAAGTACAAATATCAACAAGATTACTGTATATAACTCTTCATATAATAACTTGCAAATTACAATAACTAATCAAAAGTATTGATAAAGAACATTATAATTTATAATAAAATAATTAATTAAAAAATTTGAGTTTAAGTTAGTGAAAAACTCAAGTCAGAAGCACGGCCCTAAAAAGTGGGCTTTGCAACACATAAGTTCCAATACAATTGAGCTCTTAATATAATCGAGCTCTCAATGCGGATACTGAATAAATGGATTTAATTTGAGTCTAGTTACATAGTATTGCAATTACTTATATGCCCTTCTGTAGAATCAGACTAATAAAACACCGGCGGCGGCGCAGCCATGGGATAATGTGGGTAGGGTGGCGGAGGTAGGCCGTAGTATCCGCCGTGCTGGGGCAGAGCAAACCTGGAGTGATTGAAATTACGAAAAGGTCCTTGATTTGAGAATCCATTAATTGGGGTTTTTGGAGGTTGTGGAGGAAGAAACAAATTGCTTGAACATTGACCATATTGAATCCATTCTAATTCTGCAGATTTGCCAGATTTAGCAAGATTTTTCATTAGCAGAGTTGGATCTACAATCCCTGATACTGTCACTTTTCCACCTTCTGACAATTTGAATTGACGAACTCCTGCGTTTAACAATAACGTATTCAGTATAATTTTATCATGTCTGATCAGGATAACCAACACGGAGTACTAATAAGGAGAAGTTGAGAGTGAGGTAGTCTCGGCCTCTCTCACAACACTTGATTACTTACTAACATTAATTCTACTCTAAATTTTGACTTTTATATTGTCTATCTAAGGTCATTATTTTTAATAGGTGAAAGTTGTGTCATGTCCAGTCTAATAACCTTCCGTTCAAACTCTCACACTTCTTTATTGGCTCTTTCCCTCATTTTGTCTCCCATAAAAGTCATACTTCATTTTCACATGTCTAGACGTTAATGAAAGATAATCTCACCGTTTTTCATATAATTTTTTTTTCTAATTAATTTGCTCATACATATATCTAAGCATTTTTCATCTCAACTATAATTGAAGTGAAATTTGATAATCTTAAAAATAAGATAAATTTGTGTTAAAACATTATTAGTGATATAAAGGTATACTTAATCTAGATCTAATTTAAATATTAAGTATACCGTACCATTAGTGCTTCTCAATACTCTGTTGACTGCCTTCTGCCAACCACTAGAACGAACTTTAATTTTAATTACACAAACCTGCAACAAAGAATCAAATAAAGTTTACATCAATCACATGCAATATTTTTCTACATGAAACATATAGTATCTATATTCCATGGATTCTTAATAGTGCATTTCTTGAGTGTATGATGATTTGAACTATGTTTGATATGTCGAGTAGACTTTGAGAAAGACAATACATAACATCTTATTCTCTTTGTGAAAATCCGAGTAATTCATGAGATATTTGAGATAACAATTGAATACTGGATGAAAGAAATTTACCATGAAAGCAAGATTGGATTCATTGGGGCGTGGAAATGGATCTGATGCAAAGCAATCACTTAAAAATCGAATGATAAATTTTAATGGCTTCATTGATCTTCTACTTTTTCTGATAATGTTCTTTTAATTTTAAGAGATTAATTAGCATAGTACTATTAGTATTACAATCTTATTTTAAGACAAGATTGAATGGAAAAGGAAATATTTGATTCTCTCTTTTAAAATTAATTATTTGTGTATCCTACAAAATTCTTTTAAGACACGTTTCCATTTATACATCCCTTCAAATCTCTTTTCGATCATCTTCTTAATTGGAAATACAAATATAGATATCTTCTTCTTTTTAATTCTTAAATGCTTTAGTTAATTTGGCATTAGAGGCTCACAAAATTAAAATAATTTTAAGGTAAGACGTGTGTATTATATATACATTCATAACTAAATATAGTATATATTCACTCTAATTTTTAAACACACTTCAATTTGTGTAAACACCAAATGCAAATAAGTATTTACCTAGCGTTACACTCAATTGTCCCGATTTTCTTAATCGAGGAACAAAGAATACCACTAGGGCATATTAACGAGGTACTTTCTCAACATCATAAGCCTAAGAAACAATTCACCATGAAAATGGATTTGAACCTTCAAGGAGATAATTATAGTCCCTAGCAAAATTGTTTTGTATTAATAAAAGAGACACATCAAGAATCATCTCTTAAAGCAGGATAAAAGTAAGTCTATTACAATTTACAAAACTTGATAATCATATGCCAAAAGGTTGAGAACCACATTTTGTTGCATTTCTTCACTATCTAACCGGAGCCATGTCGACGATTTTTAAGTGACTGGCAGAAGAATGAAAAGGATTCCTTGAGCTCATTTGGTAGAGGTAGTGATAGAGGAGCAAGCACACCAAATTGCTGCCTACTATTGACATTCATGTGAGATGTAAGTGCTAATGCAGGTTGCTGCTTGTTAAGACCTTCGATGATGAACGAAAATGCCCCAAAGGTGAGACAACTCTGTAATAGGGCCTGAGGTGCACCTGAGAAACATCATTAACAAATAGAGATTAATTATAACTCTAGTTTACAGCAAGGGATGACAAATACTCTAGTGAAATCAATTGTAGATCCTTTGAATGAGGAGAGAAAAATGACTAGACAAGTTAAACGGGGATGAGGTTAAGAATTTCGAATACAGAAAAACCTTACAATGAGCAGCACTTCATGAACTTGCATATAATTTAACAAGAGGCAAGAACTCAAAGAAAACAAAGAAAGACGCTTCTATAAAGCAAATAAGGAGAATTTAATTTCATAACTGAAACTTATGTGCACTTCACGACATCATTGAAATACATGAATATCACCCAATCTAGCTATTTGCATTTTTTGAGCTTAATCATGGGTATGATAATGACATGCTGGAATAAATCTACATATTGAAAGAAACAGTTGTATAATGTACCCCCCCCCCCTCTCCTGCTCATCTTTACTTTTTCACATTGTTGCCTTCATAATCTCCCAATCCGAACACATTTTTCCAATTCATTATGGGGGCGAGCCTGGTGATATCTTTATATCTATCAGATTCCCAGCTATTATTTGCAGCCCTAAAGTTCTCCTCTTATGCAGTAAGTATTGGTCTTTGTAGCTCTAGATGCCTAACTGTGCTCTTAAAAACTAAGTTACGCACAACTTCTCCATGACATACCCCATTCACCACTGTCCCCCCTAACCACCACACAACCTACCTGAAAACATCCTTAAATTTGTCATGTCAGTCACACATGCTACTTTCTCCGAGCCAATTTAGCTGTTGCCGCTAAGAAGGACCATAGGTTTGGGATTGATAATGGTAGTTAGAGAAGACACTAGGCTAACGACAATAATCGAAGAAGTTTACACCTTTTGCACTATTATCAAATGAATACAATTAGACTTCATTGCTTTATTCAGGTTTGAAGGAGCACCGAAACACAGCAAGCATGTATAACCATGATAGTATTTGGTTCTATCTGCACTTGTTTGAGACCTCTAATCATTTGAATCCACGCCTAGAATGGCAATTAAGAAGACTTCGAGGAATTGAGAATTAAAAAAGGAAGGTATAGCCCTCATAATTATGGTATAAAGTTGGAAATGTTTGAAGTACCTGGAAAACTTAGGGCAAGACCAGTACAACATCCAGCTACTCCAGCATTGATAACTGTAGAAAGAAGAGAAAGTCAATGGAAATAAAAGGTGTTTCAACATCTGGCTGTTCAAAGTGTGTGTCATACCATCATCTTTTCCCCGTAATCTCTTCAAGAAGCAGACAACTAAACTATGAACTCCAGATAAAACTGCAAAAGTCTAGACCACAGAAAGGAAAAATGAACCAAGTCACAATTTGACCGATCAAAAGAGGGAAGCAGTAACAGTGGTTACACTGTAGTTTGCCAAAAATATCATTAAGGCATTGAGCAAGGATTGAAATACCTTTGCCGAAGCTCCTGCTTCCCCAAAGGATCCTTTAAAGCCTTTCTTCTTTATCAATCCTGAGCCTGCAACAGAACGTTGAGCAAAATTGAGTACATCACCAACTCATAAGGTTTCCCTTGCACTCAAAGAATTCCATTTATGATCCCCAGAAGCTATTTAATCTTATAGAAGCACAGTATTGAAAGAAGGGCTCTCCGAAATGCATGGTCGACAGTAGCAACAGAAGGATGTTATTAGTTAAAAGAAATCTACATAAACCTAATTCTTAGAAAATATGGACTACACAAACAAACAGAAGAAATAACAAATAACTTCAAAATATAGGGCGGTTGACACTCATTACACTTGGAGAAACTAGAGGTTACCATAAAAGGAAAACGCATAAGACAGATTTTGTAGTCGGTCATCAAATAAAGTAAAGGATGAAGAAGATACGAGAAATCAGTAGTCAAATTCAGAGCAGCCTTCACCTGTCACACTTGTAAAGTACTAAAATACACAACTATAGTCCATGTACGCCCTCCAACAATCATACAAGAGTGAGAAACAGACCATCACAATAGTGCCAAATACAATAATTTGCAAAAGCACAAATTCCGTCTCACGAGAGACTGCGAGACTCCAACAAACAAAATGCTGAAGGTGAACATAAAGACTGCTATATCAGGTTAGCTGCAGCACTGCACAGGTAACAGGTTGATACACAATTCTACAATAAATTTCTACAACTGGTACCAATATAGATTGTCAAATGCATAAAACAACAAAACATAAGCTTCATATAACTCCGTAGAGAACACAGTCCCGAAAATAACAATCAGAAGTAACTCATTTCAACTATTTCACAAAAAACCCAGCTGAACTAACAAACTGACCAAATTGCACCTATTAACGAGTCGATAATAGACAGATTAGCGGAGGAAAATGCATAAAACAATAAAAAAGATAAAATAGGTTTCAGATAACTCCGTAGAGAACACAGTCCCGAAAATAACAATCAGAAGTAACTCATTTCAGCTATTTCACAAAAAATCCAGCTGAACTAACAAACTAACCAAATTGCACCTATTAACGAGTCGACAATAGACAGATTAACGGAGAAAACTGCATAAACAATTACCGTATCCGAAAATGGAGCCCATGAAGGCTCCGGCAGCAGAGTCACCGGCGAATCGAAGGAGGCAGACAACAGGACTAGACGGAATCGCAGCGGTTAACGCATCAGAGGTGAATTGAGGATTCTGGCCGGGTGACGGGTTCGCCACCGGACTTGTTTCAACGTCGGAATCGGATTCAGAGTTCGGTGAGGTCGCCGGCGTCGCCATTCTCAATTTCCAAATGCTAAACCCTAAGTTTTTGTCAATCTAAAAGTTCTAAGATATTTTTGCAGATTTCATTTTGGATAATACCTAATTGCTCTGTTATGTTAAACAGAGTGTCACTCCTAGAAACGACGCCGTTTAACTGCTATACTTGGTTCCCAAATGTAAAATGTGTATTACTTGGAGTATATATCAATTTACGTGACACATTTTTTCCCGTCAGTTTCAAAATAATATCTTTCTTAAACTTATAATATTTAGTACTCATAATATTTAACTCCAAATTTCTCAAAGGAAAAATCATTTTGATTTTTGACCAGAAAATTTGGCAAGAATGATATTTTATCTATATTATTTTACCTTTTTAAATATTTTTATCCTTTTAATTTTAATACCTTTTAACTAAAAAATGAAAAAAAAAATCAGTATGTTTTAAAGTAAAAAAATATTATAGTTTTAAAAAATTTCTGGCTATTTAGCACTTTACTTTCTCAAAAGCATCTTAACTATGAGCAAGTGTCAATTTGTATTTCATACTCAAGAAGGTTAAAGAATTTAGTGGTCCGCGAAATATGTTGAAAACTATGAGGTCTCGCGTTTAACCCTAGTGAAAGTTAAAACATTAGGAAATTTCTTCACACATATTTAAAGTACGAACTTATTATTAATACATAAATGAACAAAGTTACTCGATATTTCTGTCAGAAATTTATTGCTTACATTACTACGAGACAAAATAGACATCAAAAACTTGACGCAACTTTTATTTTGTTGCAGTTAATTACTTAAGCTATTTTTATAGCGGAAAAGTCACTCAAAAGTTGCTACGTATCAAAAGTCACTCAATTTTGCTCAAGTAAGTATCAAAGAAAAAGTTTCAATTTAGTTCCAGCTTCTAGCTAGCTCAATCAGTGAGCTGGAGTTCCATTCTTTCAATCTTTCCACCAGCGCTAAGTAAATCGCTCTTCGGATTGAGATCCAATTCATCTCGTAGGCTTATTATAGAAAGTATGCATAAAGTTGAATGACTTTTTACGATACTTAGGTACACATTATGAAACATCAAGCATTATTATTAATAAGCTGAAGAAACAGCTCACAACAAACGTCAAATCTGGTCAATCAAGTCTCAAAAGAATGATGAAATCAATAAGAATACAACCAATTCATCCCTAAATAACACTAAGGTGTGATCAAGATTAGAAAGTTTTGTCAGCAAAGTCCCGAGCAAGGTCTTCGCCTGTTTCTATAGTTCAATCAAACATGCCTCATATGTGTTCTTGATAAATGGCACCAAATTCTGCTCTCCATGATTGATCATCATCGTACTCAGAATGTTGGATGTTGTTGTTGTTGTTGTCATTGTTTGCTACATCAGAGTCCTGCCTGTAAATTGGCGGTCTCAATGCTGCTTCTGGCAATCGGCTCTCAGCAAGATACTGTTTCATTGTTATCATCTCCATCTTATGTTTTCTCTTCAACTTCTCTATTTGCTTCTTCAATCTCTCATTCTCTTCCTTTGATTGTGTAAAGTTCTCCTGTAAAAAAGTAAAGAAATGTTTGATCAAAACAAATGAGTTACGTAATTGAAATGATCGGTAGTGTGGTGTGTCCGTGTTTAAATGCAAAATTACCTCAGCAAGTGAAGCTGTTTCCTCAGCTTCTCTCAACCTAACAAGAAGTTCTCCAGCAGCATGAACAGCTTCAGCAGTGTCTTTAAGTTGAACTCTCAGGCTTTTATTCTCCTTTTTCAGCATTTCCCTCTCTCTTTCCCTTTCCACTCTCAAAGCTGAGAGCTCCGCAGCAAGAGACTTGGCAAAACGAGCACCATGACCTTTCTTTCCTGCTTTTGCTGCAGCATTTTTCACATCTTGTATCCCTTGCAAGATCAACTTATGCTTCTCAGCCAAGTCATTGTACTTTTCCTGTAATTCTGCATAATGCTCAATTATTCTGGCTTGCCCAAAGACCGATCTTTTGAGGGCATCATCCAACTCATCTGTGCATTTCTTCTCCAACATTAATTCCATTGCCACCTTTTCTGCACGTTGGCGATAAGCCTCAAGATCAATTCTAAGCTCATCAGTTAGACAAATCCACTCACTCTCCATTTCAGTCCATCTTTCTCTTTCCTTCTCAAGTTCTTCACCAGACCCTGTAGCTGCATATACACCACTTTTTCTCAGCTGCATTGATTGTGCTAACAAAGAGGATCTGGTTCTTTCAATTGATTTATTTGTAGATGCTCCATCTGACTTCAATTGGGACCTTAGGCCTCCAATTTCTTTAAGTAGTGCTTCTCTCTCAGCCATATCAAACAATTTTTTCCCACCACAGTTTTCCACATTGCCCAGAATTTCTTTAGTTTCATACTTCTCTCCTGCAGCTTCAGGCTCAGGACTTTCATCATCCCATTTCAGGAGCTGAAGCAAACCACAAGACGCAAGTAAATAATAAGAAAAATGGGAAAAAGCTCAACTCCAACAAAAAAAAGCTAAAAACGGCACTCACCTTTGGGATGTTGGGTGATTGACTCCCATTCTGATAGATTATTGAAGCCGGATTCTCATTGTCGTGGAGATCAACGACATCCTTGCCACAGTCAACTAGAGAACTCTGTTCTTTTGTGCATTTACAGTGGGCTAGCTGCAAGGACAAGATTCGTAATAGATGTCAAACTTTAGGTGATTTTGTGTCATATTGAAACAAATTACTAGCGTGAAAGAACTCTTACTCGTTGGTTTAGCTGCTCAAGTTTGTCTGCTTGATCCTTGCATACACTTTCAAGCTGCTTCTCTCTCTCTAGAGCTTGGAACAAAACTTTCTCCGAACCCTGCCAAAGAAGGTAGAATAACACTTAACTTAAACATTCACAATGAGCTAGTTATTAAAAGAAAGTCCAGCAACTCATTTCCATACTTGTTCCGTATTTGCCCCTTCCATGGGGACCATCCATGTCCCAGTGCTATCCTTAACAACACTAGAGGAAGTTGCTTTCGTCTTGCACTTTGGGCACAGGAATGAAGTGGCTACAAAAGGAGAAGTTTGTCCTTCTTGGGATGATGTTTGGATAGAAGCATTGGCCTTTTCATTTGACATTGGGCTTGGGTTCACTGCCAAATGTTCAAAAGAGAAGGAAACTAAAGATTTATTTGATGCTGAATTCCTTTGGTGATAATCGATGATCTCTAGTCCTCTATGTAGACTGGCAGCCAAGGATTCAGTTGGCCCAGGAAATATTCTGCTGGACCTCAAAGAAGACTGGACAAGGTCTTGTTTCTGTGGTAGGGAAGGCAATTCAGAACTTTTGGAGGAACATTGAATATTATCTTCACTGGAGATAATTAAGCTCTTCCTCTGCATGTTCCGAAACTTTGGGGACTCAGATAACACCGGACCCGGAAGATCAGCAGAATGGCGAGATGGGCCGATTGAGATGCTGCTACAGTATTCAGGCTGCATTGTTTCCATCTCTTGGTCAGCATCATCAAGGGTCTCCTCCAGTATCTCTTCTGAGTTAATTTCTTCACCTTCACTTTCTTCTGAACAGCTGAGATAGTGTTCACTTTCTCCAGATGAATACTTGAGAGAGTTTGAGTTATTTCCACGTGAACCACGTAAGTTATCGATCTGGAGCTGTAGTTCTTTTATATCATCCTCATTTATGTGAACCTCTTCTTCTTCACGCTCATTATCTATGCTAGGTAAGATCAGTGAATGGTTAAGGCTCACTCTCAACTGATTCAAGCTTTCACGTACATTTGGTCCTCTGAAGGATCCATAGTTGCTTCCGACTGAAATGCTTGCACTTGACCGAGCTCTTATAAGCTCTTCCTGTAAGCAATAAAGTCAGATACAGTTTATGTTCTAGAGGAATCGAATGAGCAGCTGCCCCAGTGAGACAAGTGAAAGTACCTTCAATTGGCGAATCTGATCACTCAGGCCATTAACATCGTCTTCTGTTATTTCATTTACCAATGGCTCATTTGGTATGAGTTTCACCCGTTTCCCAAATCTCAGAGTGCTTACTGTTTCACTATTATGCCTGCATAAATGTTCCTCAAATTAGTGACATTTAAAAGATTTTAACCATCTATCTATAATGTGCTAGTTTCATGCACGTCATAGGTAACATGCTTACTGTAATATTGAAAAGCATGAAGCATCTCTGTAATATTATACAGAAAAACTAAGTGAGTTGAAAAGGGAAATACTTGTTTTCTGTGATATTGAAAAGCATGAAGCATCTCTGTAATATTTATACAGAAAAACTAAGTGAGTTGAAAAGGGAAATACTTGTTTTCTGGGCTGATAGCACATATGACGGAGAGTTTAGCATTCCCTCCAAGTGATTCTCTCATTAAATGAGTCAAAGTGGAACTGCTGTACGAAACATCCTCAAGTTTCCTGGACTGACTCCTTTCAGAGAGGACATTAACCAAATGCCTGCACCAGTTTAAGAAACAATTAACTATAAGTAACATGCCTAAATAACTGGAACTCTATTATATTTTCTTTCAAAGCATAACACTTGTGTTATACATCAATAATAAATAGATTTCACAGAAAATATGGCCATACAGTAGATTTAACATTTATGAGCTAATTTATGAACAGACTATTAACTCCTTCCTTAGAGTCACTTATCAAGTCCTCTGCCTACACTTTTGGCTTTAGCATACAGCATGAAAACATCACTTTGAGAATGCAAACATTTTGAAACTTAAGGCAATAATGTTGGCAATATAATATGTAAGAAAGTTTGAGTGCAAAAACAATAAACATCAAATGATATTTTAAGTCAACAGCCACAACATGCAAGAACAAACAGTAAAATGTATGTATAAACCATACCCGAGCAGTGATGTGGACTTCTTTACGTACTTCCCTTCCTTAACAAACTGTTTACCGGCATCATCAGGTATATTTTTGTCAAATCCAGCAAGATCAACAAGGCTCATTCTGCTCATCTTTGAGCTACCAAAACACGTTGATGAGGACTCCTGAAGCAATATTGTTTTATTAGACACTTGAAAAGATTAAAGGTCTTCAACTATGAAGATAAAATTTTAGAGTGAGAAATTAGAAGGTAATATGAATTCCGGGGTTCGAAAAGAAGATGAATGTATAAAATTTCTTCCTGACAAAACACACAAGAAACCGAATTTCGTTGTTGGAAGATACCTTGCACCAGGACTCAATGACGCAGGTAAAAACAATATGGGACCTAGAACTCTTCGAATTGATGCTCGTTGATCCAACTTTTCTACTTGAAAGGCCCTACAATTCAAATGCAAAAGAATAAGAAACAATAAGACAAGTGAAAGCTAAAAAAAGCATTCTGACAGAACTACAAAAAGTTCAAAGTATTATGATAGGAAAAGCGCTTGTGAACCTTAATCAACATTTGGGATACGTCCTCGTAGGTAGACACATATTCCTCAGTTATGTTCTCAACATAGAATCCAACTCTTGGATCATCCATTATCTGGAATAACCAAAAAGGACGAATCTTCAGCATTCTATTTTTCATAAAGTGAATGGGGCTAGAACAATATTGTGCTCCAAGATTTGCAACTAACCTTTAAGTTTCTCTGTGTAGGATCAAGTAGATCCCCGATGTGTTCATCATATATCTGGAAAGAAGAAGTGTGACATGATTGGACTTGGCACAAGTATGCATCGTATGTGAGCAAGGGTAAATATTTAAAATACATACCTCTAGGAACGAGCAACGACACTGGTAATTTATCTGTTTACCTTCAGAGTTCTCTTGCTCCTAATCAATCAAGGAAATTATCTAAATATCAGAAATGTCTCGACAGTCTTTAGTTCTAATTTTTGACTGGAGAAGGAACTTACTTTTTGTATACTAGAAAACAACGTCTGGAAAATGCGCGGCACAATGCCTTGAAGACCATTAGGTGATGGAACTTCAACAATGGAACTAGGAGGTCCCCACATTGTATAAGTCTTGCCACTTCCGGTCTATTCACCAAAAGAATCACTTCAGCCATCAGATACAGATTTATTGTGACACAATGAAAATGAAACATTACAAGTAAAACTAACCTGTCCATAAGCTAAGAGAGAAGTGTTGTAACCTGCCAATGCATCCTTAACTAAAGGGGCACCAACCGATTGAAATATGTCATCCTGTTATCATAAGAAAAAACAGCTTAAAAAAGAAAAAATCCTCTATTACTGGAACCTCTTAACATCAGCATTCAGCAAAATCAAATCCCTCCTTAATCAAAACAAATATACCTCTATCCCAAACTAATAGGAGGTGGCTGTACATTTACCATCTATTCAGACCCATGTCGTTTAAATATTGGCAACAAGTGTATCCCTTCATGGTAAATTAGTGCTTATCTAAAACCAGAGGGTCTACATTTCAAACTTACCTCTCTATTTGATCTAATGTGAGTGCAACACCAACTAAATTAATTCTAACAAGTCACTATAGCCTATATGTTCTTCCATTGTTCAACTCTTAACTTAGTCCTTTCCTTAGTTACGAACATCAGAAACTAAAATGAAAAGGATTGTGGACACCAAAAGAACTAAGCACCATCTAAAAACACAATTAATTCAAAAAAAACTTGAAAAGGCTGAAACTTGGGAGTTAAAATTACCAACCTGATTTGAACTCGAACCAAAAACCATGTCAAAGTTAAACTTTCTATCAGCAACACACACTGAGGTATCAGAAGCTTTGCGAACCGCTTGGGTTCCAATCTCAATACCATTAGCAGGTCTAATCCTTGCAACAACCTGGCAAACACCCAGCACATACAGATCATTATAGCTCAAAAAGCACAACAAAAATGGAAGAAATTTAGCAAAACAAGGGATCCATAAAATCCTATTAAAATCTCAATAAATACTAGATTTGAACCCTTAATTTTAACAGTATTAGTTTAAATCCTGAATTCACCTCTTTCCTCAAACACACCAAACTAAAATCAGCAAGGATTTACCATTTTACCTTAACTGATGGATCAGGAGCTTCTGATGTTTGTTCCGGTGCAACAGATCTGGTGAGTTCTCCCGATACATCACTATCAATCGTCTTCAAGACGGGTTTTTTAAGTATCGAACTTGTAGGTAACAACGGTGGATCACTGATCTGAATGTTGGGATCTATAGGAGCAACATTTTCACTGTTCATTTTATGCTTAAATCGGCTTGAACTCAACTTTTTCTTAGTTGAAACTGATTTTGGAAGTAGATTTCGGAACGAAGAGGCAGAAATGTTGCCTAAAAATCTGTTTTCTGACATTTTTGAACTAAAAAAGAGCGTGATTTTGATGGCGGACGGCGGAGGAGAAGAAGAGAAAAATGGAGAGGAAGAATTTGAATGATGAGATTGAGGAATTTGAGAGACGTTAAAAGATGTAGTATATTGTGAAGAAATATGACCGTTACTTGATTGAGATTTTAAATGTTCAAATTGAGATATGAAATTGACCAATTTATCCTCTTAATTACTCTATATTTTCAATTGTAGGATTTTGTTTTGGGCCTTATATAGATGTTGGGCCAAGACCTATGTAAAGTAAGGCCCTCTAAGACTTGATGGACTTAGAAATAGCGTTAACTGATCACTTTTTGATTTGTTTTTAAAAATAGCCAATGTCATCGAGTTTAAGTTTCCATGACAATGTCTCGGAGTTTCATGTGGGTTGTGGGGCTTAAAAACTCCATGATAGTGGCTGTTTTTTAATTGTAAAGACGAAAAAGTTGTTGTTTGTGAAATTTACGGAATTTGGAGGGAGAATTGCACAAATAGACATTTTAGGACCTCTATTTAAGGAATAGTCGAAGTATATAAAGTCTTAAAATTTAGCCGTTTAGAATCAAACTATAGACCTTCATGTTTGAAGTTTCAATTACAAATATGATGTTTGAATGCAAAGTTAGGTTTTGTCGGTTCGAAACTTTAAATTAGAAGGTATGAAGAAGAAAAAATAACAGTAGAAGCGATTTGAACTTTCTATTTGAGTGACTGGTTGATGAATTAAATTAAATCAACATCATATGAAGCATAAAATATTGTTGAGTTGGGTAATAAGTAGATGATGCAAAGATAAATTACAATTAGCAATTATAATTCAAATATCATTTTAATTTTACTCCAAGCCACAATACTTTATTTACACATGTGTTAGTGTATGCTAAATTGCTAATGACATTAATAATTAGAAAAAGATAGATAATTATGGGGGATAATGTTGGTTGGGGGTTGTAATTGATTAGGGGTGGGGTGGGGGGTTGAGGGGTAACAAAGTCAAAATTGCACCATTTTAAATAGCGTACCTAACTGTGGCACTACACAATGAAATAACAAGTGTCAAACATACTTTATGGATAAGTGAAGTCATCAAATTGGGCACTTTATAGAGAAGTATCAAGAACTAATTCAAATTCAAATAATATATTAATTCATCATCTTGGGGTATGAAAACGAAATTTTTAATTAAAAGATAGATGAAATTTATTTGTTTGATCACAACATTTTTTAATAGTAAAGTATTGAGATCATTTTAATTATAATCATCCATTTTTCAATATCTACTGACCTAGTTAACATGATTTCATTTTCCATATTGATCACTAAAGGAGAAATGTTTTGGAGCTACAATCAAAAACCTCTAATTAAAGGTGGTTAAAATTTAAATACAAGATTATACTATTTAATTTCCTTTGTGTTAACCTTAATTTTAAACTAAAGACAAATTGTTAAAGTCGGAAAAAGTGATAATATTTTTGAATGGGACATAATCATATGGGGAAAAAGAAAAATAATAATGGAAAATACTTTCAACTTTTAAAAAAATAATATCTCCTCACCGTAATTTCTCACTCATCTTACTTTAATTTACCAAGAAAATTACGGATATATATCGTTCGATAATTAATTTATTAATATGGTCAAAATATATATAACTTATACATTAATCATGTATATACAGTGTATATAGTACATGTATATTTAGTAATAAACATATAAATCTATATATTTTATATAATTTTTTATAAACTAGTTGATCAAAATATTCAGAATCGTAATTCTAAAACAAATAACCGTTGAAAAATTCTAGAAAAGATGAAGAAGAACAAGAATATATGAGCAAAAAAGTCCAATTTGATCTTTAGATGATTTTATATAAAATTCAAGGGGACCAATAAATTTAATAAAAAGATCCAACTTTTGGTGACCCCATATTATATATCACTTTAACTTTTAGCTTTTGGATTATTGGGGTAGTAGGCCTAATACTTTGAATTATGTGGCAAATTATACTAAACAAAAAATAGTTTTAAAAAAGATGGTATGCTCTTAATGAATAAAAAAAACCTCAATTAGCGGAGAAACTATGATATTTTTTCATAGGGCTCCACCAAAAGGAACAAGTTTTTCGTGTTAGATTTTTCATTCGGTATTTCGTATTCACTTTTAATATTAGGCAAATTTTTAGTTAGAGTTATGATTATAAATTTGTTAGTTTTTTGAGTTTCGAAATTTGAATATAGTAATTTTTGTAGATGTTGAATCAAAATTTTAATATAAATATAGAGTTTGAGTTAAGATCATTAAATTTTGCCAAACGTAAACTATCCTTGTAGTGCCCCTTTTCATATTTTTGTCTGATTAATTCAAATTCACATTAAGAAGTGAAGTACTTTAGTAAATAAAATGTTATTCATAATAAATAATTTTAAAAAGAGTCGCCTCCTTTTCATTGTTCAAACTCAATATATCTAACTCTTATTTGATCATAGATTTTAAAGTTGTGTTTCAAATATATATTCTACTTGAATTTATTCTTTTTGAATTTTGCAAGTGAATGAATTTCTAAATGCGGATTTTCAAAATTTAATCTACCGTCTATAACTAAACAAATATTTAAAGATAAAATTTTAAAATCAAATTTAATTAAAATATTATTTTATCTCAAACTTTGGTGGTCATGCTTTGAAAAAAATATGGTCACCCGCGACGTTTTTTTCCCCTTTTTTATGAACCTTATCCTTTTGTCTTTTTTCAACACCAAAAAGTGTCGATACAAAAAATAAGTCATGTGAAAACGTCATATTTTTTGACGAAAAAAATATTAAAGGGAGAAACTTTGGCTACATTTTCGTATTCTTGTGCTAAATTTTTCTACGTCCATATTTATTGAAAATGATGAAAATTGTTGTTTCAAAGATTCCTCTTCCAATGTTCATTTTTTGGATTGATATTTTAAAATTAATTGATGTTTACAAAGTTTTTAGAGTTTAGCAACCTAGAATGAATATGAATTCTGAGTTGTTAAAGTTTTGAATATAGTTATCTCAAGTTGAATCATAGGAAATATAACATATGTAAAAAGTGTGTGAATATTCGTAAGGTTATAGACTTGAATTTACGTATTTCGTTGAATTCAATAATTTGACATCAATTTTGTATTTATGCTTAATGTTTATTTAAGTTCAAGTTTTATATGTGGTTTGATTACCTTTTAAGTTTGTCAATAAATTTTATTTAAATATTTAAATTACGAATTATTTCAACTTAACACATGATACAATGTTTCTATTAAGCA
>JAJOOO010000737.1:0-59072 GCA_029582685.1 Solanum piurae | reverse complement strand
CGAGTATAGATAGGCTAATTGGTATACCTGGTATATATAATATAATATATATGCATGGTATAATTGCTTATTATTTTTACCCTTCGGGGTGGCCCAGTGGTTTGAGCTTGGGACTTCCATGTTGGAGGTCTCATGTTCGAAACCCCTTGCCAGCGAAAGCAAGGGGTTTGCCTTCTGGGTCGAGCTCGTCGCACCAGGCTTGCCTAGTGTGGTTTACCTCTCCTATGTGGTTTGCGAGCTATTGCATAGGAGCGGGGGTTTTACCCTGTGCGCACCCAAAGGGTAGCGACTGCGGGTTTCCCTTGTCATAAAAAAAAATAAAAAAAATAATAATAATAATTGCTTATTATTTTTAGCGTACCTCGAAAAATAAATTATATCAATAACAACAATAATAATATATCTAGTATAATCAAATAAGTGGATATATATATATATATAATAAAATATTATTAAAAATATTTATGAAATATATATAATAATGAATTGCATATTTTGGTATAATTACATACAAAATAAAAGGAGTATAATTGTTAAAGAAGAAAGAGAATATAATAAACATTAAAAGTATAATTTATTTTATAAATAAAAAAGGACACACTTATTTAGAGAAACCCTTAGCCTTTAGTTTACTTTTTCAAGAAAAGTTGAAAAGTTGAAAAGACTCTACTTTTTCAAAAAAATAAAATAGTTGTACTTCCTATACTTTTTCAAGAAAAAACTCCCCCTCTTTCTTCTTCTTCTTACTTTTTCAAGCTTCTTACAGCTCCGCCGCCTCTCGGAAGAGGTCGCCGGAAACTGATCTCCTTTTCCCCAAAATTTTGTTTTGGCTCTGGTCAAAGTGTCCGGATCGGATTGACCGAATCCGACACGCACCCCGCACCCGTGCCCGCACCAGTGTCGCGTCGAGACGGGTTCGCCTTCAAAAATGAAGAGTCCGCGCAACATAGCTTACCTTTGAGTTCCAGCGGTACCCTTTTGTAACACAAGACTCTAGAGGCAAGCCTTCACTTCATCCATGTCACACCGATACGATGTGTGATATCATCGTCGATGTCCTTGCTCCCTTGAAGTATAGATCCAAGATACTTGAATCTATCTCACTTGGGGATATTTTGTGTGTCAAGCCTCACTTCCATGCTTACCTCATGCATCACATCATTGAATTTGCACTCTTGTCTTGGTCCGGCTCAACTTCAACCCTTTAGCCTCCAAAGTATGTCTCCACACCTCTAACTTAACATTAACTCCAAAGTTGTAGTAGTGTACTTGAATTTATTTTTCTAAAATATGGCATTGTTATAATAATTTATTCACTTTTTTAAATGTCGACAGTGCTTATGGAAAATCATGTGTACGTCACTGGAAGATAATTTTAGGTTAAGTTGTCACATTTTACCGAGTGCTATATATTTGGAGTGTATGGTTAAGCTTACAAAATTTTATTGTAAGATTTCACAGCATGATATTTACATTATCTTTTGGCATTTTATAGAGAAATCTTTAGAGGTTGATCAACCTAAATATGGAGATTGCCGGAATATATTGCGTTCTGGTCCTGCATCATCTCTTCGTGTCAATATTCGAGCAGTAAGTTAAGGTTCTCCCACACCTCACTCTCAACTCTATGAATGACATTTCCAACGGTTGATAATTATCCATTTCTGTACAGCTTTTTTCAAAATTAGGAATGTATGAAGCTGATTTACTTGGTTTAGACTTGTGAATGTTCCATTCTGGTCTTCGAGCACGCTATACATCCTAAGGATGAGTGATAATTAGGGATGTTAAATGATTTTAAACATTTTGAGACAATTTTTGATCTCGTAGGCAGTATAGGAGGAACTTGAAAAGATTCGAAGAGAAAAAAGCAAGAATTTCTTCATTTATCTGCAAGTGCTCTGCTATGCCATATCTGCTGCACGGTGCTAATATGAACACTTGATATCATTTAGAAGTCCAAGCGAAATATATAAATTAGAGAGTCAGTCAACAAAATACCATTGCAAGTAGCGTTTTTGAGAGGTTATCATCTGTCTATCAAATCAAGGGAAAAATATCCCTAATGCTCAAATTTTAGTTACCAAGAAAAGAAAAAAATCTGGGTACATAAAAAAGAAAAAGCTCCAAATTTTCAAATATATCTTGTTGCTTGGTTTGAAAATGCCATTGCACTGAAGTTATATCTTCATTCACATGTTCGACTAATTCTAGGCAGTTCTTTTTTCTTTTCATTTAGTTGTGTAGTTTGTAATTTCTTTTTCTTAACTAGTCTATTGGTTGTTGTACAGAGAAATACTTAGGTTTCTTCCTACTACAAATAGATGATCAACTCTTGAAAAAATTCTCTTATCTTCTCATTCAATTTCAGGTAGCACAATACGCAGCTGATGGTGGCAATGGTAAATCAGCTTTCAGTGATGTTGATCAGTGTCTGAGGTACTACATCATATATTCACCTGTCAATCTGAACAATGCTGTTTAAATATAACGTAACACAGTAACATTATAGCTATGCAGTTAAGGATGTATATTAAAATTTGCAGTACCTGCACAGGATGATCAGTCTATTGGGTAGATGTAAGAAAATTTTAGAATGTCCTTGGAACACTGATGATTTCTCTAGGTCTTCCTCTCAGAGAGAGTTTCATAATTGATTTTGTTCCTGTAAGCTTCCTGACTTATTTTCTTGAACAAGGTTGGCTGCAAAAGATCATGTCACGAATATGATATTATTATTCTACACTGCCAGATGGAACACCTTCAAATTGATGACGAGAGGAGCATGCTTTTAGTATATCCTTGTACATCACTAAACAAAAGGGGCAAATTTTAACCAAAATGCAAATTGGACTATCATTGCATGTCAACTTTGTATTTATACTCTCACGTGACGTTACTTGTGTTTTTATTCTTTCATGCAGTGCATTGGAAGGACTTGACTCGTTGCTTTTGCGTGCGTCAAGAAAGGATCCAGGGGCCTCAATTGACTCAATGAAGGCACAAATTGTTACTGCCTTAAATGCATTGGACAGGTAGGTCATACTTCTATCTTTCTGCCTTGGTGATAACCAATCAATCAATATCGCGTCATTCCCAAATATATGAATTCCTTATATCCTTTCTTCTCTATCCAAATAATAAATAATGTCTTTCAACCTTGGTGGTTCTTTAAATTTCAATTATCCTGGCATAGTTATCTAGTTTAATCTGAACGAGTTACAGCTTTTGCCTAGTAGTTAAATATGGATTATTTTTTCCCTTTTCTTTCTTCAGTCTTCTTAAAACCGTCCCAGCTGATGTGCTTGAAAAGGGAAAGTCTGTAGCTGATTCATATTTTTTTGCTGGTGAGGAAGACGTAGCACCTGAGAGACTGGACCCTGAGGTGAAGCAACTGGAATCTATACTGTAAATACGAAAGCCTCTTTCTTGATCAGGTAAATGTTTTTGTATTGCTCATGAGTTGATGGGCAGAGATGGGGTTGCTCTTTACTCTCTTAATTGATGCAGGTCATTCAAAGTATGTAATTAGTTTTGTTTTATATCTCTATTGAATAGCTTCCAATACACTTAAATTTATTGCAAGAGTTAACTCTGAATTACCCATAAACATGGACGAACGCACATTAACTCATTTGTTGAGTTTAGAAAATCGATTCTATCTGAAGGAAGATAAACATCAGGCAAAAGATGAGATTTACAGACAAGCCTTGTTATGCCACTTGATCCTTTGAAGTGAGAAATTGAACTATGAGATCAATCTTAACATCTTTAGTGCAAGAACGAAATAAGGGATTAACATCAATACTCTTAACTGCAACCCAAAAGTCATGTGCATATATTGACAGGACTTTATTGATAGCTTACATGGAAAGCAATTGAAGACAGGACCAAGATTTGAAAACTTCTATAATACACACAAGCTAATTGGACATTAAGAGCATGTTTCACATGGTAGTTGGGAGGTCAAAAATATTCTTTTTGAAAAATCAAACGTTTGGCAAATCTTTAAAATTGTTTTTAAATGAAAGCCAAAAGCCTGTTTGGATTGGCTTTTGGCTTATGACTTATAAGCCATAAGTTAGTTTGGCATATTTTTGTTATTTTGGCTTTAAAATAAGTGCTTATAAGCACTTTTTAACTTTACCCAAACACTTCAAAACTGCTTAAAAGCACCTAAAATATAAGTCAATCAAAACGGGAACTAAAATATACCTTCCATATATACTTATTTATCAATATGTCTATTATTAATTATTAATTAATTAACATATATCAAAAGTTTGGTTAAGTTTTATTCAAGAATTTTATTTTTTATATAATAATTTTTATTATTTTATGTTTATATATTATTATTTTATATTGTATATATTACTCCTATTATTTTACAGGATTAGAAATAGAGGTAACAACATTTTTATAGGATCAAAAATACGAAGGAAATTATTTATTTTTGTGATGAATTTTTTCGTATGTAGTGATTTAATTTATGGAATGATTTTTAAATTTATTTTTCTTGATATTTTTAATTATATTTAAATTTTTATGTTAATATTATATTAGTAATATTTTATTTATTTATGTATATGTATATTGATTGAAAATTTAAATATGTTCATTTTAATTTAATCAAACATTTAGTAAAAAGATATTTAAAATAGTTTCTCTATAAAATAATTTTAATATTAAAAGTACATTGATACTTGCCCTTTTTCGTAATTTGACTGTCAAAAAATACTTTATAAAAAAAATTAGTCAAATACAATTTGCTTATCAAAAGCATTTTTCAAATGAATTAGTCAAACGCACATTGTTTTTTTTTTTCATAACACATTTTTTTAAAAAGTGCTTCTAGGAATAACCACAGCAATGCCAAACAACCTTTTCTAATTAATATGCTGCAAGTGAAATAAAATAATTTATAATTCATGATATCTAAATAATGAACATGCTTCGATACGAACAATTATCATGCTTTTATAAAGTAATTGTATTAAACATGGTGAGAATGCAAATTGAGATTTCGTAAATCATATTTATTAGTATGTTAACAAGTTTATAAAGCTAAAAGCATTAAAAATGGTTATTGCAAAATAGACACATTGAAAATTATCTAACTTACCTATTAATAGTAGGTTTCAGTTCGACGATACACGTTTAAATAATATCTGAATACTAAATTTTAGGCATACCAAAGGTTATGACTAACAAACTTTCTTTACAATGAAATTTGTAAATATAGTCAATTAACTCAACAATTAATTTATATAAGCATGGTTTCTCATATAAACAATTAAACAAATACAACTTTGAAACAATAAATGAACCGAAATTGCACATAATCCCCTCCCATTTAAACAATCTAAATTATTTTTATTTAGAGAGAATTAATATATATATATATATAAATAAAAAGAGAACCCTAGGCCCACCTACGTGGCGGCACCATAAATCAGGATTTCCTTTTAGTTTATTTATTTTCAAAATTAGTCTTCCCCTTTCATGAAAAGTTGTGATTTTTATGAAAAGTTGCGACTTTTATGAAGAGTTGCGACTTTTATGAAAAATTGTGACTTTTATGAAAGGTTGTGACCTTTTCGAAGGGTTGTAACTTTTCCAAAGAGTTATGACATTTCTGGTAAGGCACTATAAACATTTATTCACTCTACCCTTTGTTGTCTATAAATAGAGGGATTTTCTCTCATTTTAAAACAATGAAAATTTTGAAATTCTTCTTCTGCACAATTAAATATTCGTGTACTTCGCTCTTGTTGAGTGACTCACTACACCATTGTTTTTGTATCAATACACTGGTGAATATAATCGTTCTATCCTGAGAGGATCTATTCCTTTAAACCTCGGGTACTAGAGGGGAATAATTTCCTTAAGGGGATACTATGCATTCAGTGGGCTCAATTTTTTTCTTTCTGTTTCATCCTATTGTTACAGATCCTGGTATGTATTTTTACGAACATTAATTTATGCTTATGTTATTAATTGATGTTTTTGAGTACATGTTTTAAACTTTGTTGTTTATATTTCTGCAAAGTTATTGTTATAAGTATTTGTTAGTACAGATTAAATAACACATGTTAATTGAGTATTCACACAAGTTTTTTCTACTGAAATTGTTGAAGGTACAATAAAAAAAATTACTACCATCTCTTGAAGACAAAATTCAAATTTGGTATGCCATTGTAAGGACATAAAGACCTTAAAAATTTATCGCACCTTGATGTGCGAAGTGAACCAAGAAAAGAAGACAAAAATTAATAAAATTTTGACATGGGTTTAAGGATGTGCCGGATGACCTATAGAGGAATATGACTAGACTTGAGCCTCTTTTAATCCCAAAGACATAGATAACTATACAATAAATTAATTGCTCATATTCAATATGAAGTATGGACAGATTCTCAAGTTTACTGCAAGTTGTAAATACTTTTCTTGAAGTAATAGATGTGTTTCTCGACACTACAATCGGAATAGAAGTGTAGTTTCAAATTGAACTTCATCACTGTGGTATGTTAATTTTTTTAAAAACACTCAAACAAACTGAATAGTTTTGTGTAATATTTTTCCCTTTCAAGTATATATAATAAGTTGAACTGTTGTCCAATATGATACATTCTCTCTTTAATTATTCATTTAAATAGTTACTTATGATACATTTAAATGAGGAACTTTAAAATGATATATGTAAAGCAAAAGGTAGGGCTGAACTTTCTACACGTTAGAATTAGAATATTTGTTCACTTTTTTCAGTCTTTTAAAATTTATTTATCCCTTCACCAACGATTGTTTATTTATTAGAAAATTTAATATCTCCGGTTGATGTTCATTTGATTCCCCAAAAATATCAAATAATAACACCTCTTGAAAGGAAAATGATAAATTATAAAATCAAATTAAAGATGATTGGTTGAAGGATAAATAATAAGATGTTATAATTAACATCTTCCTTTACATTATTAATGTTGTTACTACGTAATCTTGTATGTAAGATGATATAGTATTTAAGTTTTAACGACTGATAGATTTTAAGTATTATTTTATAAATTTCGTGATATTAAATATCCACATAAAACACGAATAATTTTACTAGTGAAATAATAATACACAAGATTATTAAAACTCTTAGATAAGACTAATCACGTACAAAAAGCCCTCATCCCTTGCGAACTCTTCTCACCTTTGAATTTTGATTTTAAGTTCAATCCCTGCCAAACATAGAGGAAACACAAAAATTAACACTATGCAAGAATACAAAATATATACTCCTTCTGTCTTTAATTACTTGTTCAATTTTTCTTTTTTACTTGTTTATTTTGACAAATTGAAAAAAAACAATTTTTTCTTACATGTTATACCCTCAATGAATTACTTTGAAAAAAGTATAATTTCTTCAAAATCTTAAATTTTTAATTCATCCTTTCACAATTAATAGGGGTAAAATGGTAAACTCACTATGTCAATCACTGTTTTCTTAATAGGTGTGTCAATTCAAAAGTGAACAAGTAATTAGGGACAGAGGGATATTTATTACTCCCTCTGTCGACTTTTATTTGTCATGTTGCACTTTTTGAAAGTCAAATTTGACTAATTTGCAAAGTTAAATTAGATTACATTAGTTCGATATTTCAAACAAAAATATAGATATTCAAAAACTATATAAAAAATACAATATGATGAAAAAAAAAATCGTAAAATGTTAGTCAAAGTTTTTATAGTTTGACTCTAAAAATGAAACTATGACAATTAAAAGTGGACGGCGGTAGTAATGTAATTACGGTATCTATTGACAAACAAACAAAGCATACTAATTAGTAATTACACCCTCTGTCCCTAATTACTTGTTCACTTTTCCTTTTTTAGTTGTCCCTAATTACTTGTCCACTTTTCCTTTTTTAGTTGTCCCTAATTACTTGTCCATTTTGACAAATCAAGAAAGGACAATTTTTTTTTACCTATTATACCCTCAATTAATTACTTTGAAAAATGTAGAACTTCTTCAAAATCATAAATTTTTAATTTATCCCTTCATAATTAATAGGGGTAAAATGGTAAATTCACTATATCAACCATTATTTTTTTAATAGACGTGTCAATTTAAAAGTGGACAAATAATTAGGGACGAAAGGAGTATCAATCAAAATTTGGCAACATCAATCAAAGCAAACAAATAGACACATTCGGAAAGTAAAAAACATACTACACAGAAAGTTATAGGGACTGACATGATGTATGCTTCCTTTAAACAAATAGAGATATAAAAATTACATCGTATGCAAGAAATAAAACTACTATGATGAGTAATACTAACCCGTTAAGCAGCAAATAAAAATTAAAGAGTGATGCCCCAAGTTCAAAAATCAGCAGCAAAACAAAATAGCCAAGAATACAGAAAAGTAAAACTTGAGAGTCGTAATCAAAAGTGTTATAAGTATTTTAATTTAAAATGTTGATAATTACATGGTGTAATTATGGGTATGTTTGGTATGAAGGGAAAAAATTTCGGAAAATATTGTTCAATTTTCTCATATTTGGTTGGCTTAAATGTTTTCCTGATAAACTTATTTTTCTTCAATTTAAGGAAACTGACTTTCCTCCAAAAATTAGGTTAAAACATTTTCCAAAACTCTCTTCTAACCTCAAATTACAATTTTATTTTATTTTATTTTTTCTTACCCCACACTGTACCCAACCCTTCCTATCCAAGAAAAAAATTACTTTTTTATCCCCTATAATCCCCAGCCAATAAAAAAAAATTAACAATTTAAAATTTTATTTTTGAATTCAAATTTAAAACATTTAAGTTTTTTTCTACCCAACCCCTGACCACCCTACCCCCTAAAAAGATTATAATTTTAATTTTTTTTTTCTTTAACCCACACCTATCCCAACCCCTACCACCCCCATCCCTACCCCAAAAAAAAATTAAAAATCATTTTTTTACAAAAAAAAAAAAACTTAAAAGCTTGATTTTAAAAGTATTTTTAAATTTTAAAAGTTTTATTTTTTTGTCATCCTACCCTCGACCCCTCACACACCCCTCCCCAGCGCAAAAAAAAGAAAAAAAATTAAAATTTTGTAATCTTAGTTTGAAAGTGAGGTTCCGAATCGGTGGTGGTTGGATCCCGATTCAAAAGTTGGGGACGAAATCCCAATTTGAAAGTCAAATCTTTGGTCTCGCATCGGTTGCGGGATGTCAGGTCTTGATATGGAAGTCGAGTCTCAATGAGTGTTGGAGTCGAATTTCGAATTGATTGATCGTGTTCAAGTTCAGGTGTCTGGTCTTGGGTCGGATATTCAATCTCAATTCGAATGTTGGATCTCGGGTTAGAAGTCGAGGTAGGTACTGGGTCAGATCTCAGAGTCAGATTTCGTATAGGTCATTGTGGTTGTGTCCAAGTTCGAATGTAGGGTTCATATCCTAGATTGATTATCAAGGTTTACATCGGAGTAAAAATTTATTTTCTATTCTTTAGAAAAAATTAAAAGATATTTTTCTGAAAATTGGTTTTCATTCACCAACTAAGCAATAAAAATATTTTTTGGAAAATATTCTTTAGTCACCAACAAAACATGAGAAAATAAGTCAGAAATCTACTTGTTTTCCAGGAAAATATTTTCCTTCATACCAAACACACCATATAAGCTGATTACTTTTTATTTTTACTTTTATTTTTTGTTTTAATTTATTTTTAGTTCTATTATTTAAATTCTTTTTTATTTTTATTTCTAAAAGTATACTTTTTATTTTATAATATTTGTATTTCATTTTCTTCTTATTCTCAACATTTACTTCTAGTGATTCCATGCAATTTTTTTTATTATCTATTTTATTTATTTATTTTATGTTTATTTTTTCATTAGTATAAGTTTATTAGTATTTTAAGTT
The DNA here is from genome assembly GCA_029582685.1 of Solanum piurae. Classification (NCBI taxonomy): domain Eukaryota; kingdom Viridiplantae; phylum Streptophyta; class Magnoliopsida; order Solanales; family Solanaceae; genus Solanum; species Solanum piurae. The sequence continues at coordinate 49,171 of JAJOOO010000737.1, read as the reverse complement.
TTAAATTGAAGGAAAATTCATTGTTAAATAAGGTAATAGATTTACGTTTATCTTTTTTTTTAAATCGCATTTATATATGTGTGTTATGTTGAAATTTGACATAAAAATATTTCATTAAATTTCTTTTCGAATTTAGAACTTATGTTATATTTTCAATTTCATTTGCTTTAGTCGTATTGCTTGATATTTCATATAGAAATTGATTTATTTTTTAGTTAGACTTGATAGATAATTTTTTTTGTCAAATATTTCATAATTTATGACATTATATTTATAATGTTAACCTAATTTAAACATGTATTTTATGATGTTCATCTTTTACTTTCAGTTTTTATTATTAATTTAATTAATATTGTTATAAATTCATTGAACTAAATGGATTGTCCATTGAGTTTATCCATAAACTAATTATACTTATCATCTATGTGTATTTCCTAGGTTCTATGAACCTTTTTGGATAAGAATGTATCTATTTATTATGAAACTTAATATGGTGACTTTTGGAATGATTTTTCAATCTATAAATAGGGTTGTTCATTCACCATTGTAAAATACACACATGAGACATGAAGACATTTGAATAAGATGATCTCTACATTCTACTCCCTATATATCTTGTCTATATTTCTTGTAGTATATTATTCACATTTTACAACATGTTATCAGCACGAGACTCTTGCCAATTGAGATTGAGTTTTAATTTTTCTTTAGCTCATGTTTTGATTGATCTTGTTATGAGAATCAAGAAGGAAAAATGATAACTACTGGAATCAAGGTATAATATGCATAAAATCAGGTATGTATTTTCTAGAATCTTTTTATGATTTAGAATAGAATAGTGTTCGGTCGCTAACATTGACCAGGAACCAAATACATATACTACTACTGGTTGAATATGACATGCTCTACAAAATTTCTTAAATGGAAGAAGGTATAAAGTTTTAGTAGCATGACTTTAAATATTATTTTGATTATTCTGAAAGATTCAAAGGGTTAGTCATGTTGTACTTTGGTCTATTATACAATTGGTTAAGGGTAAGATGGTGGATTCAAGTCCCATCGCACCAAAAAGGTAAGACATCAGGTAAAGTCTAGATGCACCATAATGAAAAATGTTTGAGGGTAAGACGGGTCATTTCTATCGCACCAAGAGGGTAAGACATCAATTTGAGTTTTGATGCACCATGATGATAAGGATTGAGTTCTAGTACCGTAGAATTATGGCCTAACACGCCTTATATGGGTAAGGCATTGAGTTTGAGTCACTGCACCATAGCGATGATATAATGATGACTAAGGCTTTGATGAAAAGCCATGAAATTCGTCCCATTGAATTTGCCTCATTCCCTGAGGCAAATGTGGTAGCAATACATGATAAGTTTGAAATCCGCCCAATTGCTCAATTCTATCATATGAATGTGGTAGTAGTGAATAGTAAGTATGAAATAAGACAACTGATTGAATATATGAATAAGGGCGTTGAGGGACATAATTATAATAGTTATCATTGAGGTAATTATAAAAGGAAATGGTCCTTCAAAATGTGAAGGTAATTCTTATCATCATAATAGTATGAAAGGTCATTGGACGTGTGGTTGTTGTGCGGCCTAATAATATAAAAATTCTCCATTAAAAGAAAGAAGATAAAGTGGTGGTACACTTGACTTTCAGAGTGATGTTGAGGTGGGTCATGCAAAAATGATGAATTTCAAAGACATGACAATGTGCTTATAATGAAAATTAATAAAGCACATATAAATGATTAGTTCATTCCTTGAAGAGAACGTGACTTGTGATACGCATCGTGAATGCTCGATCATTCAAAAAGAGAATGGATCAAGATGTGATAAATCAATATGGGTTGGATATATGCCACTACTCACCTCTAGGGGAGGTTTGAGAAAAATGATATATGACGCAACTCACCTCTACGGGAGGTTTGAGAAAAATAAAGACCAGTTGGCATGACCGGTTGGCCATTCCGGTTCAAATGTGATGCAAAAGTAACTGAGAATTCATATGACTTTATGATTAAGAAATAAAAGATTCTTCAAGAATTCTCTTGTGTTGCTTGTTCTCATGATAAAATGACCATTGTATCATTATACCAGTTAAGGTTGGGATTGTATTCCCTGAGGTTTTTGAAACAAATAAAAAGCTGAATATGGGCCCGTTCACCTGTCATGTGGACCGTTTGCAACTATATGATAAATGCATCTATGGGATGGTCACATGTGCTTTGTTGTCAACTTACAAATTAATTTTTTCAAGATTGTTTGCTCTAGTTGTTAAATTAAGAGCAGAGTTCCAAACTATGAAATTATATTGATAATTTTGGTTGGTTTAGGAAAAATTGTATGCCTCCAATTATAGCTAAACCTTGGGTATGAGAACGAAACTCTCAAATAAAATTTGGTATGCGGTGAGTTTATTTAACATGTAGCGACACATGTATGTATCAAGCCAACAAGGTTTCCCCATCATAATTGGTTTAAGGTCAGGAACCAAATAATTTCCATCTAAAGTTTGAATGTGTGATATCTGATTTAATTGCTCCACCACGCACAAAGATGGATCCCCAAGTGAGGTTGGGATGAATGTTAGATTTTCTAACATTAGGAGGAGAGATGATTGACAGATGAAAATTATGAGATGAATTATCTAGATCCTCGTAAAAAAGTGAACTTGAAGTTCAAGAGATAATTCATTTGCATAATGTTGCAAATTAATTGCCAGATGAATTTGCTGACCCTCTGTTATAATTCAGCTGCAAATGCCAGTGAGAAGTCCTTAAGGTACAAAATTTATGGTACGCATGAAGCGTGATAGACAAATCGATTCCAAATGAAAAAACTTCTTAAGGAAGGAGAGGAGCAAATAATCAAGATGGTCATGATAATGAGACAAGTGCTTTAAAAGGAGCACGATGACATAACACTTCATAAAAATCTTGACAAAGGTTCAAGTACCATAAATGATGAAATATGAAGAGATCTCGATAAGTTATGTCGTATTGAAATTGAGTCAAAAGACCATCGACGATATCTTTGATATGAAGTAGCGCTCAATGCTACAGATGATGAAGAGGATCTTGAATTCAAATATGTCATATAATGTGGACATATAAATGATTGACCAAATGAAATGCACAATTCAAGTATAGTATGCTTCACTTTTAAAAGATGTGTGTACTTTTTTTCCTTCACTGGCCTTTTTCCCACTGGATTTTTCCTAGTAAGGTTTTAACGAGGCACATTATCTATGGACATTCAAGGGGGAGTGTTATAAATTCATTGGACTAAATGGATTGTCCATTGAGTTTATCCATAAACTTATACTTATCATCTATTTGTATTCCCTAGGTTCTATGAACCTTTTTGGATAAGAATGTATCTATTTATTATGATACTTAATATGGTGACTTTTGGAATGATTTCTCAACCTATAAATAGGGTTGTTCATTCACCATTGTAAAATACACACATGAGACATGAAGACATTTGAATAAGATGATCTCTACATTCTACTCCCCATATATCTTTGTCTATATTTCTTGTAGTATATTATTCATATTTTAGAACAAATATATACTAATTTGAAAAGTATAAAACAATTTTTTTTTATAATTTTACTCCATCTATCCCATATTAGTTGATCATCTTACTAAAAATAGTTGTCCCATATTAGTTGATCATCTTACTAAATCAAGAAAGTATTGATAAAAATTTCCTATATTACCCTTACAATTAATTCTTTTTTAAAGTGTTCACATTTATTTGTAAAAATTCCAAGAAGTTTCTTAAGAGGTGAATTAGTAAAATTATCTTATTTATGATTTTTTATTATGCGTAAAAAGGAAAGTGATCAACTAATATGGAACGGAGGAGTAGTTCAAAACATATGTTTGTTGATTAATATATTTTCAAAAGATAAATATATATCTTAAATATTTGATTATTTTTCATTTATAAAGTCTCTTATTTGTCTAATATAAATTTTCAATTTTAGATAATTAATTATAATTTTAAAATTTAATATAATCTTATTATTGCAGTTGTGCGACCAGACAATGCATTTGTAATTACATAATGGCAAACAAACAGGTCAACCTAATTACTATGTTGTGTAATTACTATGCTGGTAATTACTACCCTAGTAGTTACACCAATTCTAACTATCCGGTGGCTTTCCAAACCGACCCTTAGGGATTTGATTAATTGAATAGGAAAGAGGATGGAGATTAAGTCACGGTCATTGATCAATACAAAATCAACGGATGAGATTAAAATTGGAATATCTAACTAGGCCACATTTGGTTTAAGTTGGCTAAAACTGGAATAAATTTGGACGGTAATTAGCTAGAATTTAAATAATTTGGAGCAAAATGAATAGATTACAATCTAATTAATAAAATACTACATATATTAAATAGAAAATAGATGAATATTTATCATGTAAAATAATAACTTTCCATATAAAAGAAATACACGCTTCATTAAATTATATTTATATATTAGATACTAAACAAACATAAATAATATACAAAAATCGTTATTTCAAATTAGCAATTAATAAAAGTACATAGCTACAAGAACAAAATAATATTTCTTTTATAAAATATGATTAATTAGATAAAATTAAATAGTTTACATATATATATAAAGGAAATTAGTTTTGAAAACACTTTCTTAATCAAATAACAACCCAATTACTATGTTGTGTAATTACTATGCTGGTAATTACTACCCTAGTAGTTACACCAATTCCAACTATCCGGTGGCTTTCCAAATCGACCCTTAGGGATTTGATTAATTGAATAGGAAAGAGGATGGAGATTAAGTCACGGTCATTGATCAATACAAAATAAACGGATGAGATTAAAATTGGAATATCTAACTAGGCCACATTTGGTTTAAGTTGGCTAAAACTGGAATAAATTTGGACGGTAATTAGCTAGAATTTAAATAATTTGGAGCAAAATGAATAGATTACAATCTAATTAATAAAATACTACATATATTAAATAGAAAATAGATGAATATTTATCATGTAAAATAATAACTTTCCATATAAAAGAAATACACGCTTCATTAAATTACATTTATATATTAGATACTAAACAAACATAAATAATATACAAAAATCGTTATTTCAAATTAGCAATTAATAAAAGTACATAGCTACAAGAACAAAAATAATATTTCTTTTATAAAATATGATTAATTAGATAAAATTAAATAGTTTACATATATATATAAAGGAAATTAGTTTTGAAAACACTTTCTTAATCAAATAACAACCCAAATGAAATATAAGTCAATAAAAATTGAGTATCAATAATATTGTAATGATATCAAACAAACTAAAGGCAAATTAAGCTTAGGCTAGAAAAAGGGAACGCAGAGTAATTACATTTTGCATCCCAAAGACATAAGCCGACTGGCAACTCTATTTTTGGTAACCTTATTTTTAGGGGCAACCAAAATTTACACACTTGGGCCTGACAACCTGCGTTTTTTCTATTTACTGAAAAGGGCAAGCAGGACACTATTAACTAATATTGCCCTTTACAGGGCTCTAGTTTTATTTTCTTCATCCATGAGATCTGAATAAAGTTGCATTAAGTGCGCTAACCAAATCATAAAATGTGAAAGCCAACAGCAAAATATTAAGGTGTTACATGTATGAAGCTCGCTGTACGTTTCACCAATCACAGCAACATAAATAGCTAACTATACATAAAATATGAACCTCTGTAGTCAAATATTATGTCCCTAGCCAGCCTACACAAACATATCAAATATTTCATTTTGCCTTACGATGGGACTAGGCTGCTGAAGATGCGTTTCAAACTGGGACATGCAATCCGCAACCTCGTCATGTTCAGTGGACAAATCTGTTGAGTGGAAAAAAGGATTATCAGCAAATTCACAAAGAAACTCTTGTATCAATAAAATGATGCATAAAAATCAATACAGGGCATATTCTTAACATCAAAAGTACTCCTGACCTTGGGACAAAAACGAACGTCAAGCGTCTCAAGCATCATACATCGTGATACGGCAGCTTCAACAGCTTCCTCATCAATGTTGCATGACTGTAGGACAACAAAAGCAAGAGTACGGAATAACTCCACATCACAATTGTGTCACAAGTATTTCAATTGCACAAGCACCTTACAGGTGTGCCAACGATTTTTCAAGGGAGTTCATCAAAGTAGTTTTTAACAAGACATGATAGAAAGAAAGGCAATCGATTTCACGAGTTCCTACACTAGAAAGTGATATGTCTTTGAGGTAAGCCTGAGGCGTGTAATGATAGCAGCAACAACGGAAATACAGCTCAGGCAAAGCAAAAACTTCTAAAGAAAAAAAAAACTTACGACTTCAGTTCTCACTTGCAGTTCCAATATTCAAGCAAATAAGCACCAGTTAAGAGTTCAAATCCTCCTTTCAGTAATTTTAGCCCAAGTACATCATGCTCCAAGAAATATAGGCACGATGCCCCCAAACTACATGCCATCCCTAAGGACTTCTAACACTTCCAAATTTGAAAAATGTTTATTATCTATCCACATGAATGCCTAGGAAGACCATGAAGAGTATTAGGATTACTTGTTATTTTAGTAGACCACTGTGTTAATTTGAGTACTCCTAAGACAATATGCAGCTAGCTATTAGATTTTACAATACAATCCCATTAGCAACTTGATTAGGAGCTCAAGTTCTAGCTTAAGGGTGTGCATATTCTCCATACCAACCTACTGAACCAGAGGCAGATGAGAATGTTTTGTAAAACAGACCAACGAGGATCCTGCTATCCTAAATGGAGGAGTCTTTGGTGTAAAAAGGAAATTGTAAATGAAGTTGAATCATTGATAGAACTCATAAAGTCCCTACAAGGTAGGAAGGGGACTGGCATTTGTAATGGTTGTACAGTTTGCATATCCTTCGTGCTAAGGTAAAAAACTATTACTACCTCAACAGGGGAAAAAAAGCACAAGCGAAATGATAAAGACCAACTAGAAAGAACACTTTTGAAGCAAAGCTGCGACTACAACAATTAAAAAGCCAGCAAAGAAAAAGCCAAATTGAAGATACAAGAATACCTGAAGAAAGAGGCTACTTAATCTTGGACATTCCAGTTGCAATGATTCCAATGAACAGCAATTGCTGAACAAGAGAATATAATTAAGTAACAACTATGATCATGAAAATAAAGCCATTGATACAACATTAACCTACGAAATCATATTGCTAAAGAAAATACCTCAAATTGAGAACGCACAAGTTGTAACAAGCTATATCAACCTCCTTCAAATTCGCAGACAGGGAAAGGTTTAATGATGACAAAAGGAAACCTTGTGCCATTGGAATAAACACCTTTTTTATATTTGGGCAGCCTACACAGTTAAGGTTCTCTAGCAAACGCTTTGGTTGTTCATTTGGCAACTGCTGTTCTACCAGGGAAGATCCATGAGGTATACTAACACTGGGTATATGCGACAGTTGATCTCCAGTAAATCCCCAATTTAAATCATGCATATTAATACATCCATTCAAGCTGACATGACTCAAATGTGTGCAGCAAGCAAGCAATTCCTCAATGGCTGATTGGCATAAGGTCCCATACGACAAATCCAACTCACAAAGGGCTGGGAGAGCATTTTCTTTATAGAGGGGTTCCAAAGATGTATCAGTGAGATACTTGCATGCTTGCAACTTTAGGACCTACAACATAACATATATATATATATAAGCTTAGAGAGGGGTTAAAAAAAAGAAAGGTAGGGGGGCAGTAAGCCAAAAAAACCCATCAATGTATCATGCAGATCCAAAAAGTTTATCCCAAAAGCAATAAGGATGTGCCTAGTGCAGTGAGAAAGAGAAACACACTTGTGTTACTAAACTAGAGTCTCATCAGCAAATTTCAGATATAGCACTAGAAATTCTGCATACAAGGAACTCAAGCCCTTGCACTGAAACAAATTGGGCACAAGACAATGGCAAACATTGGATATGGACAAATTATAGCATCTGTTGGAAAGTAGAAATATTCAGATGTTATGCTCCAAAATAAAAAAAGAATGATAGAATGCCTAAAGTAACTGGATCTCCACAATTCCAGGCCGGCCATCTTCAAGGGTCTAAAAGGGAGGGCCAATAATGAAAGAGTTAAGGTGGCAATTCTAGTCTACAGTTTCGTAATATTTAACAAGTGCATTTATAAATAACCCAACCAAGTGGCACAGAACTATTTGAGAACAGAGATAACATCATCAGTCCTGGAATGGCATTAGAATATCCTACTCCATCAACAGCTAATATAATTGTAGATTTTAGAAGTCCAACAATCTACAATCTTATTCTATACTTTGTTGACTCTCTTTCCCTTGCCCTCGACTAGAGTTCTTTTCAATGCAAAATGGAAACCTCTTACAAGTTTTCTGATTGCTCTTTACAATTTATGTTGTTCCAGCTCCACCAGAGCAGGTAAAAGCTAAAGCCTAAGCTTTCTTTTAGCTGTTTCCTAGCTCTTTCTGGTATCCATGATTACTGATGTTACTTTAAATCTTTGTTATCACTTACACTTGATCTAATGCATTGGCTTAATTTACTTCTTATTCTTTGTACAGAGCTGATGATTCACTTTGAAAACAGAAATGCTTTTTAAATAATAAATCAATATAGTTGTCGAAGGGGAGCCTTGGCATAACCGATTACGTTGTTGCCATGTGAATGGGAAACAGCCTCTTGCAGAAATGCTGGGTAAGGCTGCGTATAATAAACCCTAGTGATCCGGCCCTTCCCCGGACCCAGCGCATAGCGCAAGCTTAATGCACCGGGCTTCCCTCTTTAAATTAATACAGTTCACTTGTCAGTACTGTGGTATAACTTGGTAAGAAAATTATAATGGTATTTTGTATTGAAAAATTAAACTTTTGGTTCTGCTTAATGAAAAGCTTCAAATTTGACTTCTTCGCCACAACAGAGAAACAACTTATGGTACTAAAGATCACATTTCTTTTCCAAGAAGAATGGTCAAACACCTTAACTGCCAAAAAACTGAAGGAAAAAAAAAAGCACTTCTAGTTCCCCAAAAGTATGGCCACAAACAATGATTATTAAATTTGTAATAGTCAAAATAGAATCACAGTTCTACTGAAGTAACCTTTCAATCAGTCAGAACTGATTCACAAATTGTTACTTGCATCCATGTGTTTTAGCTTTTACTGCAAGTGGAGAAAAGGAGAACAGAAAAAGGAAAAGGAGAGATTAAAATAATTGGCTTATGGCCCCCAAGGCCTAGCTCAAGTGGCAAAAGGTTTGTGGCTTAGGTCGCAGGTTCAAGCACCACACCATGCAAAGCGAAGCCTGGTATTTAAGTGTAGAAGGGTAGAGGGGCAGGCCCATTATCCACCGAGTTTAGAAGGCTGTGATTGGTCCAAAGGGCGGGTCACAGACGGATTTCTCGGTTATCAAAAAAAAAAAAGTAATTGGCTGATGACCCTGTGTTCATCCCATCTTAACATGAGTAAATTTTGTAGTTAGGTATTTTGACCAGCACAAACTTAAGCCAACCCATCCCTTTGATACTCATAGAAAAAAAGATAGGAAAGTGGCCCATATATCTAGAAGATTGCAAGTCCAGACTGGATAAATAGGCATACTTTTTCCACAAAATAGAGCATGTTAAATCAAGTTCATCTAGCTTCCCACTGTAATGGAGAAAGTGATAATATGCTTAGGTGATAGAAGTTACCTTTAACTGCAAGCATGATTCATAAACAGGTTGCAAGGTAACCAAAAACGTATAGGATAGATCAAGGTAGGTCAAGTTTGGGAGGGACTGCAAAGAGAGGAGTCCATCACAGCCAACAGATGGACATGACATTAATACTAATGACTCGATGAGGGGGCACGACGAAGTCGTGGCAGATAAACAATCATCCTTGAGTTGGCTGCATATATGGAAAGAAATTAATGAGATGTGACAGAACTAAAACAAATATGACGTGTGACAGGCGAGAGAAAGTAAGCAACCTGCAGAATGAAGCATCAAAAGAGGTTAACAGGGGGCAATTAATAGATGCTTCAGATAGCACACCACAGCCCTTCAGCTCAAGTGAAGCCATTTGTGGAGCTTCAATATGGAGCATATTCATTTTGGGGCATATACCAAGATTAAGTGACCTAAGACCAACCTGGAATAAGAGAACACATTTATAAACCATTGGGTATAAATAAAGAAAAAAATGCATGTGTAACAAATTAACAATCATAAAATCAGCAGGTGAACATACAACTCCAGTCTCAAACCCAGAGATGATGTAAAGAAAAGAGGAAGGAGTCGATGATCACTTACTGGGCAAAATGATGCTACTTCAAGATGATCACAACCATCTAAAGAGACTTGTTCAAGATATGGGCACCTAAGTGCAAGAGAAATTAAAGCACGGCAACCACCAAGTGAAAGAGAAACCAAAGAAGTGCTGCAGAAAGCCACAAGTGTCAAGCTCTGAAAAAAAAGAAAAGACCGCAATTAGATTTAGACCATAACAACACATACAAATGCTACATAGATACAGCCGGATCTTTCAAGTTGAATAGGCAGAAATATATCATTATTCACTTTCAATATAAAAAAAAAAAAACTTTTCTGAATAGGTGTTAGCATAAAACAGATCTGGCAGAAAAAAGAACACAGAAGGCGAATGCTAATCAGGACCCATTCTAAAACAGTGGAAACCTTTCCCTCTCTCAGCCCCCTTTTCCCTGGGAGGGTGCAACTTGAATATATTACTCTCTTTCTCACCCGGTCCCCTCCCCCCTTTTCCCCGGAGGGGGGAGGGGGCACGGGGGAGGGAGAGGCGGTAACCGAAATATAATACTTGATTTGTTGTGAATTTCTTCAATAGTCTACCACAATATTGACAAATTTAGTTCATTATTTTGTACATCTCTCAAAAACAACGTCAAACCCAAACCTAATTCAGCCTTACTTTTCTTGATCACCAAATCAATAAAAGGGAATCTTGATTGGGAGAGGAGTACATATTTTCGTCAAGCTTCAAAAGAAAATTCCGATTTGACATTTTTTTTGAAATGGTGCGACTTCTGCTCTAGCATTGAATCAGGAAAAAAAAGGTGAACTATTTTCTTCTCCCATCTGGGTAATAGTTCTCATGTTCTACTTCAGCTTAAACCGCCCCCTTAAGAACTCCCATGTATCTAATCAAAATGTTGAAAGAAACTTAGAGCTTATGATACCAAGGAAGACGTTTACCCTAATAGTTATTTTTTGACAAGATAAAATTACTTCCAAGTTAATTTAGAAATGTGAGTATAAAATAAATACTACTGGTAAATCTAGGAATACATAATCACTATCCTTAATGCCAAAACAAAGGAATTAGAACATTTCATCTTTCCCGCTTCACCTCTTGAACAATTTTAATATTTTTTAACTTGTCTGAGTTATTGAAGGAGAGTCTCGCCACAAGTTATCCAGGGATTGTTATCCCACCCTCAATGTGGGATAAGAATGACACTACAATCCCGGGATAAGTTATCCCGAGATTTTATCCCAACCAAACATGGGATAAACTCATCCTAAAACTAATCCTGGGATCAGTAATCTCTTATCCCTCGTATCAAACAACCCCTTAGTGCATCCAGTAGCACAGTTTCCCAGGCTTACGGCAAACAAGAAAGCACAACCAGATGACACAACAGTCAGTACACTTGGATCATACTTTTTCCTTTCATCATCTTTCATGATTACTCATTAAAATACCTGATCATTGATTGTCAGAATTCAGTACTAGATTTATTTATTTGGAAGCATGCATAAAAAAGAATCACAAGTATCTGTTACAAGAAAAGCAAAAATGGCACTATGATCATAGGTCCATAAACACATTGACATACGTGAGGACAAAAACAAGCTCTTAATGAAAAATGTACTCTGCACAGATCAACTGCCAAGATTTTAAGTGAACCACCTTCCTTTGACAAGCAAAACTAAGAAGAGATCATATATATCGTAATTAGATTTAGAAAAATCATGTTCAGCAACACATCCTCTAGTTAACAACCAAGAATGCACATGTTAACAACGAGGAACTAAAATTGCCAACCTCACAGTTATCTAGAACCAAGGATTTAAGCACAGGACAGCCACCACCATCACTGAAAACTTCACAAATAGAATTGGTGAGCGATTCACACTCAGTAAGGTCTACTTCTAGCAAATTCGGACACTGTAATGCAATTGTTGTCAAGCTTTCCTGCTTCTGCAAAACTAATTTCTGTGGAATAATAAAGGAGAGAACTATTATCCAATGAATAGAATAATTCTAGTCAATAAAATAAGGTGACAATATATAACATCTAGGAATAAACTTACTTTGAGTGCACTTGAAGTTATATTGATTCGTTGAAGCAATGGGCAATTAGAAACAGTAATTGATGATAACATTCCACAATGCAAGTTAAGGTCAATAAACCTGTTTCAATATAAACAGTAGGTTACTGCACAAAAGAGTGACGGCAATCAAGGGATGGAAAGTTGTTCCCTTGAGACTGGATATGGAAACTATAAAGCCTGTATCATACTTGCGACAATGTACTAGTCTGATGCTCTTTAAGCGAGGAAGATCCAAGGACACTGATGTCAATAAACTGCAATTATCAAGCTCCAGAACCTGAAAAAAAGTGAAATTCACTGTTCAATATGAGATTTAAGGACTCCTGATTACAGCATGGCTACCAGTATGAAAAGGGTGAGGAAAGACTCAAACCTCTAACATATAGCTATGGGCTATGGCAGCCATGGAAGCTGATGTTATGCCCTCACAACTATGAAGCTTCAGAACAGTCAGCATAACCAGCCTCACAGACTTCAACAAGTAACAAGTGTTAGTATAAACCAACTATGTCAATTTCAGGTACTACGTAATTTTAATGAACATACCTCAAGAGAAATGTTTGGGCAGTATGAAGCATCCAAAACTCGAAGATTTCCACAAGTTTGAGCTATATCACGCAGTGTTTCATCACTGACACATGAACAATTTGACATATCCAAAGACTCTAAAAGAGGGCATGCTGTGGCAGCCGAACGAATAGCAGCGTCGGAAAGTTTGTGACATGAAGCTATATCAAGGTCATGTAAAAGAGGGCAATTAAGCACCGCATGTGGCATGCTACTGCGCTTAAGTGACAACGTTTCAAGTTGTGGACATCTGTAAGAAAAACAACAATTAAGCACAATTGGACGCTAACTACTTTAACAAATTAACATTGTTGACTAATATTATACAACCTGATAGAAACTCGAAGCACACGACACTTCACTAGCTGCAGAAGACGCAAGCTATCATGAGAAATTGGTATCTCTTGAATGCCATTTCCAAGAGTGGCATCATTAATGGTCAAACTCCTCAACACATGGCAATCTGTTAAGGCTTGAAAAAATGTTTCCCCCAATTGACCTCTGCCCAATGACAGAGTCTCAAGATTCCTGGCAACAATGAAATGTATCAAATTAGTCACTTATAGTGATTCATTCCTAGAGTAGTGACAACAACATAAAAAAAACTATTACCTTAAAGAAGAAACGGCTTTCATTGCTAGTGGGTGAATATTAGGAGTTCCATACAAGTTGATTGTTGTTGCATTTGGGTATCGCCGACACATGTCCTCAACTACATCATACATGAACAAAAAGTTGCAATTAATTGAAACATGAATTTTATGTGAAGTGATCATAGTAGTGTGGAAGGAACGGATATGAGGAAAAGATACTCACATTGATTTGAGGATATCTGTTTGTTCTCAAAATTCAGATACCGCCAAAAGTCTTCATGAGAGCTAGCTGCTCTCCACTGGCTACAAACACTTGCAGCTCGACAAAGATCAATATGGTCCAAAAAGGAGAACACCTGGCAACAGATGAGGCATATATTCCCTTAATCAGAAACTTAGTATACACACTTATTGATTAAGCAACTCAGAAGGAGCGGATGTGGCAACTAGTATATACCATATGCAACAAGTCATCAGTAAGATCCATCCGCACATCTAAATCCTCCATTTTAGAATCTTTCCCCTCATCATCCGTTGCACCAAGTAAGTTTGATAAACTCACATCTCCACCGCCCTCGTTCATTGGACATAGGTAACTGGTTTCCTGCAACAAGTGGTTGTCCCAATCCCTGCAAGAATATTAATCAATCAGTCTTCATTTTTGAGTTGTTGGCCTACATTTAGGGCTTACTTCAAAACTCAAAAGACAATTTGTTTATATCAAATTAAAGAGTAACATTATATATTAGGTTAAGCTTTTGAAATTCCAAATATAACTAGCTTTAGAAATAATTCTACTCCATGTTAATATTACTATGTTCTTTTCTCTAAAAGAATTATGTGAGAATGTACTTTCTCCAAAACTCAGTGAAGTGTGTAACACTCTTGACCACATGTAAAACTGTACTACACGAGAAATAATTACAGGACTCTTGAGAGTCCTTAATTAGTGAGCCGCCCCTATAACAACAACTGATCCTTGTAATTAGGCTTGGGTTGCTTAAATGAATTCTGTATTAGTTCTCTACTATGGCCAACTTCACTCTAATATTCAATAGAATTTGACTAATTGGAAAAAAAAAAATGTAAATGAAGGTGCAATATTGTAAATGAAGGTGCAGTAGCAGGTCTTACAGCGAAAAGGAGTTAACTTTGGGCCTTTTACTACAGGTATCACGATCAGAATCCTCTTTCAGCACTGTTGAGGATGAAGCCTCTCCACTCAAACCCAAATTCAAATTAACATCCAACATTTTCTCACCACTATAATTTTCATTCTTCACCTCCACTGCACTGGATAACCAGTTACTATCAAAATCAATCTCCTCATTCTTGGGAACACCAAGATCACCTGCAGCGCCCGCTTGTGGACTCACCACTGCTGCAACATTGACACCTTCAAAAACATTCCTCCAGTCAAATGCCGAATTTTCATCTGGAGATTCGTCGCCGTTATTCCCCAAAATCGGGTCCCTCATACTCTTGTAGCCCTTCTTACTATCTTCTTCTTCTCCAAAACATAAACAACACCAAATCCTCATACACTCACTCACACCACACCAAGAATAATAAAGAATAAACCCCAAATTTTATCAATTTCTGATCTTCAGAAACCCTAGCTCACGATCTAAAACTTTCCCCCAAAAAAACCCTAACTTTACAACAAATTACACCAAAACGACTCCTTTTTCACAAGAAAGCACACAAATTACATAGTTCACAAAAATCTAACAAATTCTTGTTCCAGAATCTTCGACAAACCGGAGAATGGAGTTGCAGAAAAAGGTATGTGTGTAGAGAGAAAGAAAACAGTATGAGAAGTGCAGTGAGAGAAAGACAAAGAGATCTGATCGGATCTTTCGAAGGATCGAAGGCTGGCAGTGGTGACGCTTTTCTGGGATTGAGCTTTGGAAAGATCGGCAAATGGAGATTTGTGGGAAAAATAATACAGACAATGGAGCTACTTCTTTTCGCCTTATATATGTCTGTCTAATGTCTATATCTCACCACTTTATCTCTCAAAAATCAAATATTACAAATAGTGAATTTATATAAATAATCCTTCCTTTTTCCTATTAAGAGTTTCAACATGGAAATTATAAAATTTGAAAAATAAAAATACTACTCTAGTATTTAAAGTTAAAATTGTGTTTGAATATGAATTTATTTTTTTTTGTAAATGAAATATAGTGAATTTTATTTTATTTTATTTATTTTTAAATTAAAGTGAGACCTTGAGGTCTTTTTTTTATTAAAATGGAAAACAAATGATTCAATGTACCAAGTTTGATTCAAAAAAAGATTCAGCCCAATTCAAAAAGAAAATAAAGATAAAAATGAATATAGACAAAAATATATAGGCATTCAGATTCGTGAATGTTTCGAGGATAGCAACATATGGGTTCTTTGTATTCTTCGACAACTTCTCGACAAAGGGATTTAGATCGTTGGTCACGCAGTGTCCAAGAAAAGATCTCATTTCTCTAGAAATCATTAAGAAGCGACAAAAATGAGGTAAGATCCTTCGTTCTTCAACCTTTCGGGTTTGAGCTCTCATTGAATTTTGAAATTTCATAATTTTTAACTTCCCATATGTTATTTGTGCTAAAGATACTCAAAATGCTAAGTAAACTTATGTAACACCCCAAAGGTTCCAATCAAAGGTTGAACAATTAAAAAAAAATATATAGATTTGCAGAATTTTGGGTTCTATGGACAAGTTTACAAGTCGTGGAAAGTAGTACGACTCGTAGGAACCATCAGTGTATGCGACTTCGAAAATCAGGAAAATTGGGTCAGAGTTTACGATCAAATTTACGAGTCGTATAAACTTGTATGAATCATAAACACAAATCGTAGTTGAAACTTCAGAAAGTTGGGCTCGAAACGGACGAGTGGATTTACGAGTCGTAATAGGTTCTATGTGTTGTGGAAAGGCCTCATGAACCAAAGTCCTAAAACCCTTGGATATTCCCCAGACTTACTTCTACGACTTGGTAGTATGGATCGTGCAATGGACTATGAGTCGTGGTTTAGGTCCCGTAGATCCTTCGTAAAAAACTAATCATTTCGGTACAGTTTTCTACGAACGACCCGGACAGGTTATAAGACATTCTACGGATCGTAAAAGGGCTTCATAAGTCAAAGTTCAGAAATTCAGGCTTTTTTCCTCTAAGTACTATGGACAGGGTTCTATGAACCATAAAGGGTATTACGGTCCGTAGATACCCCGTAGAAGCCCCCCAACAGTTGTTAACTAGGGGCGTTTTAGTCTTTTTCCACTCTTTTCATTCTTAATTATGTATTTGGCCTGTTCTAAGTGGGAATAAAGGATTCCTAACAACCATAATCTCTCATTCTCTCTTAATTCTCCCAAATCCAATTTCTTCTCTCTCAAGTTTCTTTTCAAGGCAAGAAAAAGTGATTCAAACTTCAAGTCCTTCTTCCAAGATTCAAGCTAGGGTTTCATTCAAGGTATGTGAGAACTTCATCAATGGGTTCTTCTTTATCCATTGAGTCCCAAAGAAACCTCAATTTCTCAAATTATAAATTTCCCAAAATTAGGACTTAGTTGATCTTGGATACTTATTGAATTTCAGTTTCTTCTTCATAATTAATCTTAAATTGCATGAATTGATTATAATTCAATGTTTTCAACGATATTTTCATAAACTCATAGCACAAAATTATTTTCATGATCATAATATATATATATATATATATATATATGTCTCATATTATCACATTTTCATGAATTATGATACTTCCAAATAAATTATCTCTTGGTATATACAAATATTATGATTATGATGCTTTTAATTAGAGGATCCTTCAGATTATGTTCAGTTATCATGGTTTATGAGCTACTCAGTATTTTATCAGATTATCAATACGATTAAGTAGAACAAATTATTATTGTTTTCAGATTTATGCATAATTTTGTTGGGAGTATACTTTACACCGAATCGGACTAAGGTCGATTACCCAAGTTTCAGAACTATGTGCCCCCGTAGATTATGTCTTGAACATATATCATGGTCTTTACCTTGGCAAGTAGGATACTCTCTTTTTGGTGTGGGAGTAGTACATTGAACTCTATGTATAAGCTTACATAATTTATGTCGGTTTTAGTATCTCCCACATATGATATGTTTCATATATTGCTTGATCTTGTACTTATGTATGTCAGATTATTATAACTCAGTGTTATTTTATTTTACTTGGGCTTTCATCAGCATGTTTTACAGATTTATCATGATCAGATGTTATGCTCATTATGCATTTCTCCATACTCGGTATATACCAAGTATTGACTGCATACTTTCTACCTATATTGTTTGAGAATATAGGTTCTGACATTGTTAGTACTACCTCTGATTAGCTAGTAGCAGTATTGATGAGTCATCATATCTCTGAGGACACCACTTATGTTTCATTTTCAGACATTACTTTTAGTTTTCAGACTTGGTAGAGTTAGCTAGGGGTTTATCCTAACAACTCGTATTAGTAGAGGCTTTTAGACAGATACTTAAATTCCGCCATGTGATGTTGTTTCTAGATTTTGTCTATGTTGAGTTTATGGGTTCTATTTCAGATATTTCAATTTTAGTTTCCACATGTATATCTCAGTTTTGTGTTGATTTGCTATTCTTAGAGTCATGTCATGCCATGTCTTGAAGTTATTATAGGGTCACTTATGGCTCTAGGCACCGTATCGCATCTAGGGATAGTCTAGAGGCGTGACAACTTTCTCAATATACCCAAAAAAATCCCATTATGTGCTATGATATCATATTTCAAACAAAAAACTTCTTCAGATTTAGAGTTATGTAGAACAAAAGAACACAATGGTGAATGTATTGTTAAAATTCTCGAAATTATCTTTGAGCGGTGATTAATAACGTTTCAAAGATATTTCATCCAATTCTTAGCGTGAACGATCATTAATCAGTATATAACCCAACTAAATAAGTTGGGGTCGAATCCCACAGGGAGCGGTACGTGTTTAAGGTTCTATAGTAAAGTGTGAACATGGTCAAATTAGTCATAGGAATAGACATTATCGAATAAAAACATAATTTAAGTCAGGGGGTGACACGAATGTCAAATAAAGGGGTTTTGGTTTGGAATTATCAATTACAACAACAGCAAACAATACAAAATAACAATAAGGAGACGGGTTCTTGGGATGTGATTCGATTATAGGCTAATATAGGCAGGGTAATTGCAGTTGTTAGGAAATAGTTGTATATCAGTGAATAAGCTAGACTATAGAGGAGGTAAACTTTCTCTCGAACAATTTACCCTGAATCAAGTTGATTTCTCTCGAACATCAACAAGCATGCTAAATAAGAACAATCTACGCTTTAGTCCATTCACTCTCTCGAGCTGAATGTATGGAAAAGGGTTTAGGATTCACTCTCTCGAGCTGAACCCATGACAACCCAATACCCAGTTATCTCGTGCGGAATTCTTCCTCTGTTGAGGCTTCTGCTAGTCATCTTTACCAGCTTTATCTCCTCTACCGAATCTCCTGCGACCTCGTCCTCCCCTTTTCCTCATAAGTAAGCTCTTCTCCACGGCATATTTTGACTCTTACTTTCGTTTCTTTCATTCGCTTTCTTGTTTTTGGCTCAAGCAGTAGGTCCTTCGACCCTCAAAGCACCTCAGATCAAGAGGAAGGGTTGCTTGTCAAGCTGGCCTATATATAAGAATAAGAAATTTCTTTCTATTTTCTATTAATATATAATAGAAACTATAAGAAAAATGGAAAGATTCACTTTCTCACTGACCATCAATCAATAATCTTAGTTTTAAAACCTCTCTCTCGAGCAAGCCTAAAACACAATGGTAGAACTGCATTTGCAACTACAATTCTTAAATTAAACCACAATTACTGATTGAACTCACTTCTAAACAACATTTAAACTAATAATTAGCAATACTCATAAACTAAATCAGCCCATAATCACACCACAAGAATTGAGGTTTTAGCTAGACATCATAAAAAGATAAAAATCATTACCGAATTGAGTTTCCATCATCTGGGTAAGATTAATTTCGTCCTTACAATGGTCCAAGTTGAAGAGTCTCAAAGACCCACTTCCAATTTCTCAAAAGTGAAAAACTTCAATTCTTCAAAGCTAAGGAAAAAAAATGTAGAGAAAACTTGTCTCAATACTCAGTGTAATTCCAATTCAAAAATGAAAAAATGATAATAATTGATAATTGATACTAAACTAAATGTTCAAAAATGTATTTATAGTCACAAAAAATGTGCTGCGAAGAGTCACACGGTGAAGTAAGTCGGGCTCGCCGATCCACTCGGCGATCCGCCCTTTGGTCAATTCCATCACCTTTCTGCCTTGGCCTTCAGCATCCTCAAGGTCTGTAACTTTGGGCGATCCAACACTGCATCGCGGAACCACTCGGCGATCCGCTGACTGCTCCTTTCTCTCGCCAACTTGGTTCTTTCCTTCAGAGCTTGGCACACTGAAACTTTAGGCGGCCAAATAGACATTCGGTGAGTCGCCAAGTGGACTTGGCGATCACCAGGCTTCCTTTTCTTCATTCTTTCAGCTCGTTTTGTTCCTTTTTACAAATTAGTGTCCTTGCTTTACTCCTCGATCCATATACCTGGAAATCAAGGATTTTCCATCAGTTATTGGCACAAAATAAGCATTTGAGGACACTAAATCATTATAAATTAAACCCTAAATGAGTCCAAATCTTGGACTCATCAACACCCCCAACTTAAATTTTTGCTTGTCCTCAAGTAAAACGCAAGTTCAGCAGTTCAAAAGGATGACTCAAACAGTGCTACACAAGACTCAATCATGAATGCACATAACAATACTCCACTTACTCATGCAAGGATCAACTGTGCACTCAAAGGTTCAAGTTGTGACTCACCATTACCAAAGATTCTCAAGTTCACAATACTTGCTTCAAATGCAAGTTCAAGCTAAACAAAGGTACTCAAATGCCCTCACACAATGAATGATTCCATATTCACATACTAGTTTTCAACAATTACAGTTCCGGAATCACATACAACTCTCACACTCACAAAGATGAACACATGCATGACTTAACCCATAGGTTT
This sequence comes from Solanum piurae, assembly GCA_029582685.1. NCBI lineage: Eukaryota > Viridiplantae > Streptophyta > Magnoliopsida > Solanales > Solanaceae > Solanum > Solanum piurae. The sequence continues at coordinate 28,477 of JAJOOO010000737.1, read as the reverse complement.
GCCCTTATTTTCCAATCAACATTCGTTTCAGCTCACTCAAGATCAAAAAGGTCTTTTCAAGGCTTGTAACGGGGTTGAGTGTAAATGTATGATCATTTAGGCTAAGTGGCTGCTATCCTCATGAAATGTGGTATGACCAACACTTTCTTTCTTTTCCTTCAACATTTTCACCCATGCTCCAAAGTCATCCCATTATTCACTTCTCATGGAATACCGGACACCCCATTTCTTTTGCACATTCACAACTTTATTTCAAGACTTTTTTCGTTCTTTTTCTTTTTCAATCTTCTTTTCTTTTTCTCTTTTTTTTTTGTATGGAGGGGTTCCATGTTTCTCAAAATCATGGATCAAGAGGGACTTCTTTGAACTTCTTGATTTACCTTCTCCTTTCACCACACCCCCAACTTAGACTTTTGGCCTAAGTTGACTATTCAAACAAACCACACTTCGCTAGCGTTTGACCATAGATTTCTAAATATTCTTGGCAAATATTATTTGGTTGAAAATTTGGGTGAAATTTCACCATGTGTTTGGCCATAGTATTTGGAAAATATATTTCACTTTTTTAGAAAAATATGATTTATACCCATAAGTTTTAAAAACTATCAAAACTAACCATAAGTTTGTATTACAAGTCAATTGAATCTTTGTTGCAACAATAACAAATAGTGTCCATGACACTAGTGTGCAATGTGGTAGTTTGGAGTGAGTACAACAAACATCATTCCATACATTGTGAAGTAGACAAAACACATGACTTTGTTACCCTGAGCCGATTGTTCATTATTTTCATCAACAACCATATCATCATTTAATATTCACTGAATATTTCATAACTACTTTGGTGTTCACGTGAAAAATTATGTAATACGACACAAACAACTACTATAGAGGGTGTTTTTGTAAAAAATAAAAGTTTGGGGTAAAATTTCAAATTTCAAAAGATCCCAAATAATGAAATTTGGCCCAAATACTAGAAAAAACTAGTATTTGAGAATTTGGGATATTTGCCAAAAATATTTGTCAAATAATGGTAAATTATATGGACAAACACTATTTGCCAAAATTTTCCTAACTATTATTTGGGAAATCTATGGCCAAACGGGCCCTATAAAGAGAGGTCTCATTTGCTCAAGTTTCATCCAAGAAAGGGGTAAGGATCAAAAAGGGAGTTCAAGCAAGGTTCACACACTCACAAGGTTGGCCACAAAAGAGGTATATTGTCAAATTCTTTCACTCTTCAAATTTTTGCCTAAGATCATTTTAAGAGCTTGCATCACTTAGTCAACCGGACCAACGGGACAAATTCTAGGTGTCATCACACATGGTTCACAGTAAGCTCATCACACAAGGCATTGACACCAATATCAAACAAGACTCCACAGTTTCGCTAGTGTGCAATGTTCATCACAAGAGACTCAATTCGATAACCGGCTAGGTACAACGAGATGCAAAAAGTTCACATATTATCTATGCAACTTCATTTGGCCTCATCATAGCCGCACATTTATTTTTGTTCGATTAAGAGAACTATTCAAGTCATCGGTATTGATCATGACCGACACTCAAATTTGCACAAGAATAGCCACAATTTAAACACAACAAAAGGTGACACAATTTTTTTAGAAGGGCCCAAAAACCAATTTCATTCAAAATACGGAGCCACAAGCTCAAACATCCACAAAATCAGTGCCAAAATAAAATTTGCAACACAAAACCCAATATATAGACAAAAGTAATAATCACAAGAGGTAGGTATGGAAATACCTCACCCCACCACAAACAAAAAAAAACAACTTGTCCTCAAATGCAATAAAATACGAAAACATCAATAAAAGTGATAGAGAGGGAGGTAAAGAAAGGTCATGTCTACTCAGTCGCTCCATCTGTCAGGGCATCAGGGCCCGGGGTATCCGTAGCACTAGATCTGGCCATGGTGGTGTTTACCAAAGAAATCTGCACGGCTGAATCTATCATAGCCTCTTCAACCTCTGTCAGGCCCTCATAGGAAGCCTCCTCATCAACACCAAGCTTCTCTTCATCGGTATCTGCCTCAGACTCGGCAACAACTATCTCTTCAACTCGAATCTCATCTCCGGTGGTAGCCAGATGCACATCTGTATCAGCTGGCATATCGGGATCTCCACAGTCCCAAAAATCATCGACATGTCGGTGGAATTCAACTGGTCCACATCCTTCTTCAACTCAGTAATAACGGCCTTTAAAGTCGTTACCTCCTCAGTGGCCCTTTGGCCTTGCTCGCACACCACTATCTGTGCCGCAAGGGCATCAATAGATATACTCAGAGGTGTCACATCATCAACAAGGACCCCTCGATCATGCTAGGAATGGTGGCCTCAAGTTTAGAAGCGCGTCTATCAGCAGAATGGGCTAACTGCCCCATCCGTAGTAATGCAGCCTTGGTGAGTAGAGGTCGGGCAGCAGCAACAATAGTACCAGATCTAGGAGGCAAAACAACAGTGGAGGAACTGGGAGTAACAGAAGGAACAACACTAGATGTACTTGAAGGCCCAGGGGCCGGAGTAGGCAATATTGCCTCTGCATGTAATGTATCAGTATCAACAACCGAAAAGGTGTCCACCGGGGCTGCCTTCTTCTTCTCAGCCTCATCCTTCAAGTATTCCGCCTCAATCCTCTAGATGTCGATAGAAGATGTGGGAATCACTTCCACATCCTTCTTCTCATCTTGAGGCATCCGAGCTCGTCTGCACAACTCGGTGATCAACACCAGAAAGGGGAGAAAAGTCTGGCGCTGCTTGGCCCTCATGACCATCTCCTGTGCAATGATCATCCCCAAGTTTAGCCTTGTCCCAACAATGATGCAGCCAAGACAGGTTACTTTTGCGTGGCGAAGAATCGACTCGTTCTGGGATGGCATGATAGTACTACTGCTGAAGCCAAACCAGAACCATGCTGTTATATTTAGGTCCTTCTATTCAATGGGTGCTCCAACCTCGAGCCACTTGGGAGTACCGTCAGATATCAGAGAACCGACCACTTCTTCATATTTTCTAATGTTTTTGTCCTGATCTTGTATAGACATTCATCCTCAATTCTCGTTGAACATTCCAAGACTGTATTGATAGCTGTCGACTTTTTCCCTTGTGGCACCAGGGCTCCGTAAGCAGTGTAGAACTCTCGGACCCAATTGGGAACATAAGGACCACGGGGTTTAGTGAATAGCTGGAACTTGTGGGACTTCAAGCAACTCATGATCTCCGAGTATCTGTCAATGACTCCATCAGTAGACAACCTCATTTCCTCTATAATGGTCCTCAGCCCCTCAGTCTTCAGTCTGTCCATAGACCGGGGAAGAGGACCCTTTACCGGTGGTGCTAGGACCACAGTCTGTGCTGGAGCAGGAAGAGAAGCATAAGTCTCTGGCACCCTGATCCTAGACGGATCATGCATCCTCTTGGAGCGCAGTTCGACACTCCGCACCATCAATAACTCATCATCCTCAGGCACAACAGTGGTAGCCCAAGAATCCTGGTGTTCACCCACACTCTTAGAAGTGGTGAGGTGAGTGACATATATACCGTAACTATCGGAGCTGACCTCCGGTGACATAGGTGTTGGTGCCTTGCCTTTCCCCTTTCCTTTCCTACCTATGGTAGAAAGTCTTATTGCCTTTGCCCAGGATGCAGCCGCATCCTCATTGATAGTAATTCCCTTAGCCCTCTTGCGGGGCGGAATGTCTCTACCAGCCACTTTTGGTTTAGCCATATATGCAAACACATCATAGAAAATTAGGAACAGTTCAAGCAAAGTTGCAGAAAAATAGTTGCAGACAGACTCGCCGAATCGCTTTGGCGAACCAGATCGGGTTCACCGAAAGGATTAGCTCAAAATTTTCTAGAAAAATTGGCATGTCGGCGATGGAAAGACCCTTTGATGAATCGCCGACAACATTCAGCGAGCACAGACCAGTCCACCGAAAGTTACAGTGTATTTTAAAGGTTAGGGGAACAAAAAGAGCGATTAAGAAGACTTTCGGCGAGTCGCTGAGTGCACTCGACGAAATCAGGCTTCTCGCCAAAAGTTACAGAACCAAAACTCAATATTTGCTTGCAATTAAAGGCGATCAAGGGGGATTCGGCGAACCACCGAGTGATTCAACGAGCTCGACTCATCTTGCGAAACTGCCCAACGTGCCTACTTTCAACCCGACTTCCAAATTCAATTTCGCAGCCTCCAAAAACAAAATCAAACCACACACTAGTTCAATTAGACTAAGACCCATGCTACCCATTCCCACGAGATACTCAGACTTCTCCCAATTTAGCCAAATTTGGCCATTTGACGAATTTAGCCCTTAAGAATGACGTCAACTGCTCCATCATTGGGCAAAAGACGTCATTTGGCACAAATGCAGGTTACTCAGACTTCACCTGACTAGAACTAATAATAATTTAGCACAACCTCACAATTTTGAACAATTTTAAAGCATAACAATCAGGAAATCAATAATATAGGCAATTTAGGCATGATATTCAAATTAAAACAGACACACAAGCATGCAATTACGATTCAGAGAGGCCCAACACACGTCACTAAGATAAAAATAATTACAAATGATATTAATTGCTAAATATAAGTTCGGGGTTCGGAAAACCAACCTTTTATGCCGAATATAAACTTTGAAAAGCTAGGTGACAAAGAATTCCAACTCTGAACATACAATCGACGATGAAGAAGCGATAAAAACATGAAAATACAATAAATAGAGTGTGGGTGTGATTTTGGGATGTTAAAAAGTGAGGGAATGTGAGAGAGTTTGAAATTTTAAACCTTTGGCCTTTATAAATCGTCCAGTTCTCGCCCATTCGATGACATTAATTTTGCTCGTCGACCCACTCGGTGACACACCGAGTAGGCACTTACCTCGCAGAGTTTTAGAGGACCTCCAGTTAATGTGGGGGTCCAAATGGTGGACAAAGTCGTGATCGCCGACCTGTTCGGCGACACGTCAATTTGCTCCTAGGCCCGCCGAGTTTTCCAGGCTCCAACCTTAGAATTTCTTGAGTCCAACGACGGTCCAAGTCGGGCTTGCCGACCTCTTCGGTGAGTCGCCGATCTCTTCGGTGAGTCACCGACTGGACATTAGGCTCGCCAACCTGCACTTTTCAAACACATTCTACACTTCAACCTGCAAAATCAACACACGATTATTTCAAACACAAAAATAAAGCAATAAAATTTGGATTGCCTCCTAAGAAGCGCATTAGTTAACGTTGTGGCATGACGCAATTCCCCACTCAACCTTCACTCCTGGGGTGGAGATGAGATAGCACATGACCCATTTGGGTCTCGAGTAGCTGAATCGACAAGGAGTGAAAGACAATCATCTGATTCAGCAGTGAGATATTCTCTTTTATCTCTTTCAACACTTTGTCGTGTTCTTCGACTTTGTGGAGAATGAGTGAGAGTATCTCTTCAACTTGTCCACCCTCGCACTCCTTGGGCCTTGTATGCTCGTGAGGGGGAATGTACCGATCTTTCTTCTTGTACGGTACCTCAAATTCCATAATCTTTTTGGCCAATAGATCCAGCTGATCCAACAATGTGGCCAATTCTTGATCCTTCTATGTCTCTTTGTTAGTCTTAATCATGGGATCAAGGAGTTGGGATGCTATTTCATAAGGTTGTCGTATTAGACCACCTGGAGACAGTTGGTCAGCCACTCTTTTATTTTCAGGACCAAGACCTCTGTGGAAACATTCCAGTAGCATCTTATCCAAGATTCTATAAGTTGGGTATTGCAGCAATATTGTATTAAATCTCAGCCATAACTCATGGACTGACTCACCATCTAGTTGCCTGAAATTTATGATGCTATCCATAATAATCATCATTTCTGAAGGAGGGTAGTTCCCTTGGATACCATTGCTACATGATATGCTTATTCCTGCTGTTCAAATAACAACATAAAAACAAAAACTAAAAATAAGTAGATTCAACTATGACGAAGAAGAACAAAATTCAACTTAACCAAAGAATCTTAACCAACACCACTCCACGGCAGCGACACCATTTTGATATATAACCTAACTAAATGAGTTGGGGTCGAATCCCATAGGGAGCGGTACGTGTTTAAGATTCAATAGTAACGTGTAAACATGGTCAAATCAGTCATAGGAATATACGTTATCGAATAAAAACATAATTCAAGTCAGGGGTGAAACGAATGTCAAATAAAGGAGTTTTGGTTTGAAATTATCAATTACAACAACATCAAACAATACGAAATAACAATAAGACGACGGGTTCTTAGGATGTTATTCGATTATAGGCTAATATAGGCAAATGGGTAATTGCAACGGTTAGGAAATAATTGTATATCAGTGAATAAGCTAGACTATAGAGGAGATAAACTTTCTCTCGAACAATTTACCCTGAATCAAGTTGATTTCTCTCGAACATTAACAAGCATGCTAAATAAGAACAACATACGCTTTAGTCCATTCACTCTCTCGAGCTGAATGTATGGAAAAGGTTTAGGATTTACTCTCTTGAGCTGAACCCATGACAACCCAATACCCAATGACCATCAATCAATAATCTTAGTTTTAAAACCTCTCTCTCGAGCAAGCCTAAAACACAATGGTAGAACTGCATTTGCAACTACAATTTTTAAATTAAACCACAATTACTGATTGAACTCACTTCTAAACAACATTTAAACTAACAATTAACAATATCCATAAACTAAATCAGCCCATAATCACACCCCAAGAATTGAGGTTTTAGCTAGACATCATAAAAAGATAAAAATCGTTACCGAATTGAGTTTCCATCATCTGGGTAAGATTAATTTCGTCCTTACAATGGTTCAAGTTGAAGAATCTCAAAGACCCACTTCCAATTTCTCAAAAGTGAAAAACGTCAATTCTTCAAAGCTAAGGAAAAAAAAAGTAGAGAAAACTTGTCTCAATACTAAGAGTAATTCCAATTCGGAAATGAAAAAATGATAATAATTGATAATTGATACTAAACTAAATGTTCAAAAATGTATTTATAGTAGCCAAAAATGTGTTGTGAAGAGTCACTCGGCGAAGTAAGTCGGGCTCGCGGCAATCCGTCCTTTGGTCAATTCCATCGCCTTTCTTCCTTAGTCTTCAGCATCCTTAAGGTCTGCAACTTTGGGCGATCCAACACTGCATCGCGGAACCACTCGGCTATCCGCCGACTGCTCCTTTCTCTCGCCAACTTGGTTATTTCCTTCAGAACTTGGCACACTGGAACTTTAGGCATTCAAATAGCCATTCGACGAGTCGCTAAGTGGACTTGGTGATAACCAACCTTCCTTTTCTTCATTCTTTCTGCTCGCTTTGTTCCTTTTTGCAAATTAGTGTCCTTTCTTTGCTCCTCAATTCATATACTTGGAAATCAAGGATTTTCCATCAGTTATTGACACAAAATAAGCATTTGAGGACACTAAATCATTATAAATAAAGCTCTGAATGAGTCCAAATTTTGGATTCATCAAGCGGGGATTTCAAATATAAAAAAATAGAAAAAGGTCGTATTTGTCCTTATACTTTAAAAAAAGGTTATATTTACCCCTCATGATACCTTTTGATATATTTGTCCTTAGCATCCAACTCTGGGCACATATTTAGCCTTGAACTATTAAGTCTTATTTGTCCATTCTTATTATCATATGTTTCAAACAACATATTTCAATAAAAATTTAACTAGAAGAAGTATGGTAGGACTTTAATTAAATATATTATTAGATAGAATTCCGAAAATTCTAATCTATTTTAAAATAATAATAAATGGAATATAAAATGAAAATAATTAACAAATGCATCTCTCCAATGAATGTGGACATCGTAGCAATCAGGTATGTCAATGTATGAATCAAAATAAATTAAGTCTCTTTAAGGTGAGAAAGAGGGATTGAGAATGATGATAATCATAACAATAATAATGACACTGGAGAGAAAATTTATGATGATAATAACCATTTTAATTACAAGATTAAAATACAAAATATTTTTAACCCAATTAAATTTAAGTGGAATGAAATTTTAATTGGGTAAAACATATATCTCTACCTAGGCTCCATATAGGATAATAATAGTGGACACATGAAACTTAACAGTTCAAGGGAAAATATATGTCGAAAGTTGTATTGTAAGAACAAACATATCAAAAAGTATGATGATGTATAAATATGTCACGACCCAGGGGTACCCCCTAGATGTAACATGGCGTATAGAACTCTGAAGGACTCCATACAAGCCACTTAGTTCTCATAACATACAAAATAGAACAATAAGAGTAAAACAATAGTCCAAGTCCAAACATTTTATAAAAGAAAAACGGAAGTCTAAATCACTTGTCTCATCATAGCCATCTAATACAATAGAATGAAATTGGGCCTAACCCATACATCGTGTCCAAAAGATAAATACATGAAATGCAACTAAACAATGAAAAACTCCGTCCTCGAAGCATGAGGACTCACCAAAGGTCAGAAAATATCTCAAGTCAACCTCTAGCCACAAAACTCAGAAACCTGACTGCCGGACCCTACATTTGGGGAAATGTAGGCAAGAGTATGTGTCAGTACAAAACAATGTTCCAAGTATGATAGTCATGCATAAAACATTTAAAACATTTTAAAAGGGACATTTCATTTAATAACATGAAATTAACCATGCTAAAACATGATATAAGAGAGTTAGAAAAAATATTTCATAATAAAAACATGGTCAATGCAAGCTAACATCTTTAAAGCCTTTGAACACATATAAGATACTCTTTGAGTAACCTTAGTTCATTATTAATCTGTTGTGGGGAATTAGCCTTAACAGACATAGAGACCATGTGAGCTATAACATGATTGCCCGATGTCCCCCACATCGGAAGGGGTTATCCTACTCTCCAAGGTAAGGACCATGAACTTCTAGCTTAAGTGGATCCACTAGTTAATCATCCTATGAGGGCACATAGTTAAGGGATAAAGAGATTGCTACTACAAACCCAGCCTCTACGAACGGGAGAGCTTCCATCTCAAGAGATTACTTCTAGAAACCCGACCTCTACTAACGGGAGAGCTTCCATCTCATGTCAATATCCTCTCGGTGCTAAGAATAAATCCCACGGAATACTATTTTCATACTTATTCTCATTATCCATGGAAAGGTGTCCTTGGACAACCAATCCAAGCTAAATTCATTAGGATAACTCTTACTCTTTGATTCAATTAGGTGAGAAAGTTTTTCAACCTAAGAATCCTTTTTATGTGAGAAAACCTTTCACATCTTACACTTATGTGTACATGAGAAATTCCTTTCAATAACACATCATAATTGACGAGTCCACGATTTGGACTCATTTAGGGCTTTATTTGTATAGATTTAGTTACCTTAAATGCTTATTTTGTGCCAATAACTGATGTAAAATCCTTGATTTCCAGGTATTTGGATTGAGGAACAAAGCAAGGACACTAATTTGCAAAAAGGAACGAAGCGAGCTGAAAGAATGTCACGAACCAGGGGTACTCCCTAGACGTAACATGGCGTACTTGACCCCGAAGGGGGTCTCATTCAAGCCCTTAGCATAACCATAACATAAGATACTAGAAAGTACGGGAAAATTTAAAACTTCTTTAAACCAAACAATAGAAAACATTTTCATAAGCAAACGGAAGTCTTTACTAAAACCTTGTCTGAAACCATCTATTAAATTCTTGAATAAAAGACTTGGGACGCAGCCCATACAATGTCTAAAACATAAAGAAATGACATAAAGGAATAATGGGTTTGTCCTCAAAGCTATGAGGACTCACCAAAATCTTCAACTCTTCTTGCAACTTCTAGAAAGCTATCCTCCAAAGGAAATTTAACTCCAAACTCTACATTTGATTAGAATGTAGGCAATATGCGTTAGTACAAAATGTACCAAGTATGATAGCTAGCACAACACCATAAAATCATCTCAAAATGATTAGTCAACATAAGACATAAGCATAAGAGATAATAACATAGTCATCATAGTCATAACATAATCTCCAACATAAGCATCATATAATCAAAAGTCAACATAAGTCATAATAAATGAGCATAAGAGATAAGTCATCATCATATAATCATCATTGACTCTTAGTCATCTATACCATAATAGCACCATTCTCAAGTAACCTCAAAAGCATACATGTGCAAAGCATGAATAACATCCGATAATACCACCCAAACCAAGTACCCCTTTTTAGTCATCTTAATCATAGTCTATATACATGGTCAACTCTTAAGCTTTTTTACCATAAGGGTATCATACTCCTAAGTAACCTCAAGGCACACTTGTGCAATGCATGAAACGCATCCCATAATACCATTCACATTAAGTATCACCTTGAGGCAACATAGTCATACTTACCCTCCTTTAGTCTCACTCTTTAGCTTACTTCATATGGACAAGGGAACTACCATCCTTAGTCCAACATATCATGGAAGGCAACTATAGCACAACCCTATCTTAAAATACATCAGTTATAAGAACTCTTTCTTGAATGACCCAAAGTCATACTTGTGCCATGCATGAATAACATCCCATAATAATACTCATGCTAAGTACTACGTTAAGGTCCTCATAATAATACTTCTTGATTTGGAACCTAGTTCCTCTCTTTAACTTTAGAACACTATGAGTTACTCTCTTAAACACATCTTAGTTCATTATTAGATTGAACCCTATGAGATACAACTTTTAGCATGTCTAGGTTCATCTTCTACATGGACCCTATGAGATACTACTTTAAGCATGTCTAAGTCCATTCATACTCTTGAACACTATGAGATACTTCATTAAGTAAGTCTTAGTTCAATTAAACTTTAGAACACTATGAGATGCTTCTTCAAGCATGTCTAAGTTTATTGGATATGGAGATTGCTACTAGAAACCTTAACTCAACTATGTGAAGGCTTCCATCTCATGAGACCTAACTTTGTGAAAACCTACACTCTACTACGTAAGAGTTCCCCCTTTAACATGGATAGTCCTCACATCAACTAGGTGTGGTTCTCCTTTCAACTTGGAGCACAGACCCTGTCTTGTGTGACACTCTATCTCATTGTCAATATCCACTTGGAGCCAAGCGTACACCCCAAGGTTTACTTGTTAAGCCTTGCTTAACACTCATATCTCATGGAAGGATGTCCTTGACAACCTATCCATGTTCAAGTGATTCTATCATTTCATACTTTCAAGCATTTATAAGGTAGATTAGGTGAGTATAGGCATTTCACCACAAATCCACCTATTAGACTTCTATTCATCACATTGACTCTACTCTCCAAGCCCTAGTGATTCAACATTCATGACTACAAGCCTTACTCTCAAAGCTTCACTTCATTCTATCATCATGCATATCTAGATTACAAGACATTCAAATCATAAGATTCATCTTTAGCAATTCTAGTCATAGTCTTCCTTATCAAGAGACTCTAGACATAATTCCTCATGTAAGATCAATCCCAAGCATTACTACTCAAGAACCATCCTATTCACATTATTCTAAACCAATTCATGCATATAGGTTCTAGCCCTACATAATTACTAATCAAGGCATTAATTCTAGAAGATCACATTGACCTTCAATTTCACCAGTCATGGCAATAACCCACATAATTCACCTTCATCAATTAGACTAGGGTAATCATGGAAATCATATAAATTCAGCATAATATCATGAATTAACACTAAATTAATTATACATAAGTATTAACCAACAAATTGGAGTCATACCTAACTATACCAACACATTGGAAGAAACCCTAGCTTAGATTGGGGTTCTTCTTCACAAATTTGGGCAAATTCTAGGGGACTCTATGGGTGGAAGAACCCATAGATGAAAATCTAAACATACCTTTAATCAAAGCCGTAGCACAAGCTCTCAACAATGGGGTTTGTTCTTGACCCAAACTTCAAGCTCTATCTTTTTCTTCAATGGTGGTTTTTTCTAGAGAGAGAAATATTCTTTGGAGGGGATGAAGTTGGGTTTTCTTTGGATTCTAGGGAGAATGACTTAATTGAAGGAAACTTAAGTCTAAAAATGATTATATACTTTACTAAGGAATAATAAATCAATGTAGTCTCAATTTAGGGACAATTAACTAAAAACCCCTAAGATTCTAACTTAAAATTGCAGATTTACACGCTAAAGCTCGCCAAGGGCACTCGACGACTCGCAAAAAGTGCCCTCAACTCGCCTAATTTTACAGTGAGTCGACTTGAGGGCTAAGTTGACTTAGGCGATAGGGGAGTCAACTTTGGCGACTCGCCGACTGAAATGGCGAGCCTGACTTTGGTCGCCTAAAGTTACAGAATGCAGGAAATCCGGAATCAAGCCAAAAGGTGAGGAGGCTCCACTTGGCGGATCGCCAAGTCGACTCGGCAGATCGCCTAGTCGACTCGGCGGATCGCCTAGTCAACTAAGAAGTGAACATATTTCCCTTCTCTAAATCCAGTGTGTTACAAAGAAGGAAGAAAAGAGATCCTGGTGATCGCCAATTCCATTTGGCGTCTCGCCGAATGGCCATTACCTCGCCTAAAGTTCCAGTGTGCCAAGCCATGAAGGAGAAAATCAAGTTGGTAAGAGAAAGGAGCAGTCGGCGAATCGCCGAGTGGTTCCGCGGTGCAGTTTCAGATCGCCCAAAGTTACAGACCTTGAGGATGCTGAAGGCCAAAGCAAAAAGGCGATGGAACGGACCCAAGGATGGATCGCCGAGTTGATCGGCGAGCCCGACTTACTGTGTCGAATGACCCTTCGCAACATATTTTTGCGACTATAAATACATTTTTAAACATTAGTTTAAAGAGCTTTTATCATTATCAAGTCTCTTAAGTTTGAATATTGAGTATTCTGAACTGAGAGAAATGTTTTCCTTAGCTTTGAAGAATTGAAACTTTCCATTTTTGAGAAATTGAAAGTGGGTCTTCTAGATTCTTCAATTTGGACCTTTGTAAAGATGAAATTAATCGTACCCAGTTGATGGAAACACAATTTGGTAACGATTTCTATCTTTTTTATGATGTCTAGATAAAACCCCAATTCTTGGGGTGTGATTATGTGATTATGGACTGATTTAGCTAATGAATGTTGCTTATTATTAGTGTAATTGCTTTTTAGAAGTGATTTCAATCAGTAATTGTGGTTTAAATTAAAGAATTGTAGTTGCCAATGCAGTTTGACCTTCGTGTTTTTCGCTTGCTCGAGAGAGAGGTTTTAAGACCAAGATTACTGAATTAATGATCTGTGGGTATTGGGTTGTCATGGGTTCAGCTCGAGAGAGTGAATCCTAAACCCTTTTCTACACATTCAACTCGAGAGAGTGAATGGACTAAACCGTAGCCTGTTCTTAATTGCATGCTTGTCGATGTTCGAGAGAAATCAACTTGATTCGGGTTAAATTATTCGAGAGAAAGTTTACCTCCTCTATAGTTTAGCTTATTCACTGATTTATAGTTGTTTTCTAATAATTGCAACTGCCCGTTAATAGCCCATAATCGAATCACATCCCAAGAACCCGTCTCAATATCTGTTAATTCGTATTATTTGTTGCTGCTGTAGTTGATAATTTGTAACCAAAACCCCCCTGTTATTTGACATTCGTGTCAACACCCTAATTTGAATCATGTTTTTATTCGCAAGTGTCTATTCCTATGATTGATTTGAACATATTTGTAATTTACTTTTGAATCTTAAACATGTACCACTCCCTGTGGGATTCGACCCCAACTCATTTAGTTGGGTTATATACTGACTAATGATCGTTGACACTTAGAACTGGATTAAGTGTCTTTGATAACGTAATTCAATCAATAATTATCATCATTGATACTTTACTCTCAAAGCATCCTTCAAACATTTGCATTGATTTCATAAGAAAATGCATAATTCCATAATTTACCTCTTGATGTTCAAAACCCACTTTCAATCATCAATACTTAGAAAACATGGGTTATGTATGAATTTCATCATAAATTCATGTAAAGCTAGTAATACATGCTTAATTTCATAAAACTCTTTCTTGAAGATCAAAATCCCATATCATATGATTCATAACTTAATAACATGGAGATTACACGGGTTCATAGGGGAAAACATTATAAAACCATAGTATTTCATCAATTCATGCATAGAAGATCATAATTCAATCATTCAAAACAACAATGAAAAGAGCCCATGTCAATTGAAGAAACCCTAACTCAATTGGGGAATTCTACCTTTTGAAATAGAGGAATTTAGGAACTCCATGAATGGAAAGAATCCATGGATGAAATTGTCATTCTTTGAATCCAAATACTAGCCTTCAATGGAGGAATTGGGACCTAGCTTGAAACCCTAGGTGAATCCTTCTTCTTCTGCAAGTTCTAGAGAGAGAATTATTTGAGAGTTCTTCTTTTTGGGTGAGTTTGGAGATAATGATTTATATAGGGAAATTAGGGGGTAAAAAGACTTATATAGGGTCCTAAACATAGGTAAAACGACATAGTATAGGAACTAATTAGTTAGGAAAAGACCCAACTGACCCTAAAAATAACTGTCAGCTGACCACCTACGGGTCGTGTTCTGACCTACGGCCCGTCCTGGTGGACTGTCGTTGGTCATCTAGGACTAGAATTTTAGCCAGTGAACCACGTACCGTGGTCTGACCTACGTTCAGTTGGTCAGGCCGTGGTCCTGAGCCTTCAAACCACCTTTAGGTAGGGCCATCCACGGACCACACCTACGGTCCGTGGTCCCATCCACGGGCCATGGGTGACCCTCGTGGCTGGCACCTGCAATTTTCCCTAAAATTGATTCATTTCCCTTTTTCGAATATGAGGTGTTACAAAATATAACCATTTTCTATAAGGGCAAATATGTCCCATTTTTCAACAAACAAATATTTTGTATTTAATATTTCCATCCCAAAAGATTGAACCTTTATTGAGGTTAATACCACATTTGATAAGGAAATACCTGCTTTCGTGATGCGTTGGATATGTTGCATGTTTGTATACTCTATAAATATCCTTCTTGTTTCGTATGTTTTGTGTGTAACTGTGTGAAAACTATAAATATTGTATGGTTGTATATTTTTGATTGTTGATTAACTTGCTCTTTTGTGTTTTACTTTTTGAAATCTCGATCTGAAAATTAGTAGCTTGTCAATCTATAGTAATTTTTAGCCCATTTTGTTAATTTTTGAAAATGGTGATGTTGAATTGTGATACGTCCAAATTACATCTCCGGTGAAGAAGTACAATGCGATCGCTATCAAATATAGAACTCAATAAATTGGGGTTGAGCCCCACGTGTAATAAGGTGAGAACTAAGTCGTATGTGATTCTTCAACTATTAGTCCATTATTTCTAAAGAAAGGAAAAGTTTGGGGGGATTTGATTATCTTTCAACGTCAATTTTTTATACGTAACATCAACAATATTGATTTGAAATGGAGAAATTAATTTAGAGAGTAGCTAGGATTGTGCTAACCAAGATTTTATGACTCATTTTGGATAATCACGGAAATTAATTTTGTAGTGCTAAGTATGCAAGTTTGTCAAACCTTATAATCACTTAATTCATTTTTCAACCAAATTAAATGAATATCACTTTTATTCTCTCGAACAAAAAGTGTTGATCATTAAGTAAATTAACAACCATTATGAGTTGATTAATCTTACTACAACATCAATCATTAACGAGTTTTAGGAGTCTTGAATCCTCGTTGTTAGTTCTTTTCTTTAGTTTTATCATAAATTGAAAATTTGAGGTTTCTTTGGGACTCGATGGGTGAAGAAGAACTCATTGATGAAGTTCCCACATACCTTTATTGAAACCCTAATTGAAATTTGGAGAAGGAGAGTTGAAGCTTTGGAGCTTTGATCTTGCCTTACGAGAGAAGAAATTGATTTTAAGAGAATGAGAGGGAATAGAGAGGTTAGAATAAACAAGAATCAGTTATACCTTTCAAAATAATCCCAAAATGACGTAGTATAGAAATTAAAAGAGTGGGAAAAACTAAAATAACACTGACTAAAAATCTGTCAGAGACCCTTCACGAAGGCCTTCCATGGACCGTACACCCCTTCACGGTCCGTGAAGAGGCTCGTAAGCTAAAGTGGAAATGGGGTCCTGAAGTTTCCCTTATACGGCCCCATCCACGATCTGTTTACATGTCTGTGAGCCGTACAAATCAGCCGTCTTGGTTGACAAAAAAACTAACTTTGTTGAAAGTGGTCTACGGACATGTATACGGTCTGTGAAGCCTCATACTGACAACACAAGTTCCCTTATACATAGTCCTAAAAACCCAACTTCTGAAGTTCACTACGGATCCTTTCAAGGTTAGTAATTCCCTTCATCGTCCATAAATGTTTCAGTTCAAGTGACTTTTCTGCAACATTCAGGTCTTTTCTATAATTTCCAACTTTGTCTGAGTTAGGCACTTCCGAAGTGTTACAATATCTCCTGATTAGGAGCATTCATCTCCGAATGAGGTTTAACCAGGCATGTAAAGAGTAGGGAAAGATCTACAAACCAATCATGAATGCAAAACACATAAAATCGAAGGAGTGACTGGCTCTGAGGTAAAACATGAGGTTTAAAACTGATTTCATGAACATGTATGAATAGGGAAACACGAGAATAGCTGAAACACGTGAATCAAAAGAGTATCTAAGAGAAACAAATACCTCACATTGTAACCAAACTAGAAGGAAAAAGATGGGGGGGGGGGGAGGGGGGAGTACTTCGACATCATATCAGCTTCGGCCTCCCAAGTAGCACCCTTAACAAATTGATTCTTCCAAAGAACTTTCACAAAATCAACTTTGTTATTTCTCAACTTACAAATTTGTCGGCCAAGAATATCAGTTGGGACCTCTTCGTAAGAGACACTTTCTTTCACCCCAACACTCTTTAAAGGCACGATTGTAGTCGAATCACCAATCTTCAATAAGGACATATAGAACATCGGATGCACATATGCCAAATTTGAAGGCAAATCTAACTCATAAGCCAAATTACTAAAACACCTCAAAATCTTATTGGGCCTACATAACATGAACTAAGCTTCTCTTTCTTGTCAAACCTCATCACAACCTTTAAGGGTAAATTTTTTAAGTAAACCTAATATGGAAAATGCAATCTCTGTCCTCTTCACTTTCACATAAGATTTCTATCTACGTTAGGCCGTCCTCAATCTACCCCTAATAAGTAGAACTTTTTCCATAGCCTCATGAACTAACTCGAGACCTATCAATGCTATCTCACCAACTTCAAACCAATTAAAAGGAGATATACACCTCCTACCATAGAGAGCCTCAAACAGAGCCATATGAATACTCGAGTGATAATTATTATTATAAGCAAACTCAATCAAAGGTAAATGATCATCCCAATTACCTTTAAAGTCGATCACATAAGCTCTCAACATATTTTCCAAAGTCTGAATAGTTTGTCTACGGGTGAAAAGTTGTGCTAAGCTTAACCTAAGTACCAATACCTTTTTGAAACAATCTCCAAAACTGAGAGGTGAACTGTGTACCTCTATTTGAAATGATGGACAAAGTCACACTGTGCAACTTAACCATCTCCCGAATGTAGAGTTTATCTTTGGCTGAATATGAGGTCGTAACAAGAAGAAAATGCATCAATTTAGTCATTTGGTCTACAACCACCCAAATAGTGTCATGTTGTCAAATTGTGCAGGGTAAACCTGTAATGAAGGCCATGTTCAATTCTTCTTACTTCCAAGTAATAATGTTAATCTTTTAAGCCATACTGCCTGGTTTCTGATGCTCAAAATTCACTGTTTGGCAATTTGAAAACTTAGCCACATATTCTATGATATCATTCTTCATTCCATTTCACCAATAGACTTTATGTAGACCAGAGACATCTTAGTGGCTCATGGATGAATAGAATACCAAGAATTGTGAGCTTCTATTAATAAATGTTGCCTCTGGAACACACAAATGACCTAAATAACGGAGTACACCATCTCCCCCTTGGGAGAAAGCCTCAATGATCTTTTTGGAAATCATTTTCTTCAACTCAACCAAAGTCGGATCATTATCGTATTTGCCTTAACATCTGATAAAAAAATGATGATTTTGACCCATTTTGAATAACAACTCCATCATCTTCTGAATCAACCAACGAGCTAGTATGTTCACACCAAGAGCCCACTCTCTTTTCTCGTCCCCAAGATGAGCAACACTGTTCATGGATAATATACTAAACGCATCTGCAACCATATTTTCCTTACCCAGATGGTAAAGGACACTCATATCATAATATTTCAACAACTCAAGCCATCTCTTTTGATGAAGATTCAATTTCTTTTGTTTAAACACATACTGAAGGCTTTTATGATCGATGAACACATCCACATGAACACCATAAAGATAGTTCCTTCATATCTTCAAGGTAAAGACCACCACCGCCAACTCTTAAACGTGAGTCGGGTAATTCTTCTTATGAACCTTAAGTTGCCTAGAATAATATGTTATGACCTTACCATTTTTCATGAACACACAACCAAGACCAATTTTAGAGGCATCACAATACATAACAAAACCATCTAAACCTTTCGGTAAAGTCAAAATCGGGCTAAAGTAAGTCAGCTTTTTCAACATTTGAAAATTCTTTTCACAAGCTTCAGACCACTAAAATTTGACTTTCTTTTGAGTAAAACTAGTCAAACAAGAAGCGATGGAGGAAAATATTTCTGCAAATCATCTGTAGTAATATTTTTCTCGCTTTAAGGCACAAGATAAACTGATTTATAAGCACTGATGTACTACCCTTCTATTCGATGACAAGTTCATCTAGAAACTGAAACTAAATGACTCTAGTTCTAAAGACAATTCAAGCATAACAAACATGAAGCTATTCTATACCAAGAATAACATTAAAATCAAGCATATATAGCTCTACTAGATCAACTGAGGTGACTTTCTAAGAAATTGAGACCAAACAATTCTTGAAAGCTTGCTTAGCTAAAACTAACTCACCAACACGAGTAGAGACTTAGAAGGGTTCTGATAGAATTTTGGGACTGGCATCAAATTTCATGGCAACTTAAGTAGTCAAAAAGAAAAGTGTGGCTCCTTGATCTAACAAGGCATAAACATCAAACCGAAAAACTTGCAATATATAGGTGACCAAATTAGGGAATCTTCTTAAACCTATAGACTCTAAAGAGCATAAAACTTGATTTGACGTTATCTGCCACCAGAGCTAGATGAGGTACGCTATTGAGTCTGGAAACCTAAAGAAGTGTTACACTGAGCTTGCTGACGAACATCTCTACTCTTGCTAGAAACCAAAGGGCAATCCCTAAATTTATGATAGTCTTACCAAATCCGTAACAACCACCAATACTGTCCAAACACTCTCCCGAATGACTCTTCCAATACTTCTGACATGCATGGAAAAAACATCCACTAGAAACACTGACCTGAGACTTAGGTTTCGGCACCATATACTTGTTGAACTTTAGCACCGGCCACTAGAGCACTAGTAGAAGATGGGGTTGGGTCTAAATACCTTAAACGAAACTGAAAACGACCACCACAATCGAGTCGCTGATGAGAGTAGTCACCATTATCGTCTGAGCCCTTTTAGTCTCCTTAAAACTTTTCTTAAGCTTTTCTTCCTCAATCTATTAAGCATGATTCATCATCCTAGAGATATCCATCTCTTTGATAAACATAGTGATTCTACATTCCTTCATAAATATCTTTGAGACACCAGACACAAACTTGCTTATACAGGTCCTGGAATCGTCCACCATGAGTGAATCTCAAAACATACTCTTTCTCACACATATTGTATTGCCTAAAGTTACTGAAATATTTTACTCTAGCGTCTCTCATCTCAAGAGGGAGGAATCGATCTACAAAAACACTCTTGAACCTGTCCCAATCCAATGGTCATGCATTAACTTCCCTTTCTTCCTTTAGTAGCTTGAACCAAATATGAGAAAGCCCTTTTAATTGATAGACCGACAAGTCTTCACTCTCAACTAGAGTAACACCCATGGTCTTCATAATCTTTTGAATACCTTCAAGAAAATCTTGTGAATCCTCGGCTACCTTAGAATCATGAAATTTTGGAGGGTTCATCTGAGTAAAGTCTCAGGCTCTAATTACCGCCGTACCCATATTTGGGATCACATGAGCTACAACTTTATGGTTAGCCTGAGCAATCATGGCTTGGGCTAACACTTGGAAAGTACCCCTAAACTTAACATGATTGGCATGTTCAACCAAAGGGTCAACAAGAGATGGAGGTGCTTTTTGCTCCACAATTTGGTTCTTTCTGATGTAATCTCTTCCTGGAGGCATGATTCTATAAATGTACAGATCACGAGTTAGAAGAAATTTTTATTGATTCTAACTCTATCGCACGACTAAGAGTATGAAAGAAGTGAAGTATTTCTTAAATGTCTCGTAGCCTCTTATTCATATATGTGGCGCGCTTCATACCCATGAATAAGACTCTACTTAACGAGACTTTCAGACATTGTAAGATACTTGAACCTTACTCTAATACCAAGTTTGTCACGATCCAAAACTACTTCCTAGACATGACATGGAAACTAGAGCCACCATGACATGGAAACTAGAGCCACGAGTGACTAAGTATGGAAGCCATGCATAAAAATCCTTAAAACATGCATAAAAAGGGACATTTTATTTGAAAGCATGCTATATGCCACTTTTGAACATCATCTTTGAAATAGCTGGAGAATGTAGCTCATAAGACAAACCATGCACAATTCATCCTAACATAAGGGATATCATCATAATCACAAGCATAGTCTCCAACACAACATAATGCATACTCCAATCTTCACAAGACATAATTCACATGCATAATTACATACCAAGATCATATAATCATAATAGAACCATCACATAAGTAGCCTTAAACTCTACTTGTGCAATGCATAGATATGATCCCATAATCCTACCCACACTAAGTATCACTTCTAGGCCATCATGATCATGCATAACATACCTTGACATTATCCATAGCCAACACTCATAGACAAGGAGACATTCATATCTTATAATAAGTAAAGTCACTCATTGCAACAATTCATATTATGCATATATAATTTCATATATCTTCATAACATAAGGAAACGACATCATAAGCCCTTTATAAGTCAACTTGTGCAATGTATAAGTAAAGTTCCAAACCCCCACTCACACTAAGTAAAGCTCATTAAGAGGTTATGAGTATATTTCATGTTCATAATTCATACAAAGTATACATTTAACTCATATTAATCATATCATAAGAGAGACATACCATGCCCACTCTCAAAGTCTACTTGTGCAATGCATGAATGAAGTCCCATACCCCAACTCATACTAAGTAGAACCTCTTGAGGAATCATAATACATAACTCATGTTCTTATCGTAACTCATATTCTTATCATATAGGGAAATAGCCTTAACCGGCATAGACCATGTGAGCTACATGGAATCCGGTGTTCTACCCCCACACCGAAAAGAGGTGTCCTACTTGCCTAAGGTAGAACACTCATTTTCGATTTTAGGTGGATCCACTAGCTAAAGACCTATGTGGGCACATAGTTATGGGATATGGAGATTACTTCTAGAAACCCTAACTACTAACGTGGAGGTTTCCATCTCATGAGATAACCATATTGGGAATCCAACTACTAGCGTGAAGGAACCTATCTCATACTCATATCCACTCGGTACTAAGCATAGTTCCCTTTAAATTCATATTAGTTCTTTACTTAAGTTCATGTTCATGAAAGAATGCACTAGGCACTTAAACCAACATAATATCATAATAGCTCATAGATTCATTAGGTGAGAATATCCTTTCAACCTTAGAATCATCAACATGTGAGTAAACCTTTCACATAATATTCATAGTGTGTTCATGAGGATAGCCTTTCAATCAACACAACAAGCTTATCATAAACATACATACTTCATGCATAGTCATGTGTGAGGGTACATAGGAGAATTAGCCTTTCAACAACACCTTAGTCACATCATAGTCATGTTCATTCATGGTGTGTGTGAGTGTGTGTGATTGTCCTTTCAATGACACAACAACACCATTTTAGACACTTCACTTTCTAAGTGTTCATAAAATATGCACGTAACATCATAATGATGCATACCCATCATATCTTGCATTCAAGGATCATGTTGAGTCAACACATCTAGCATTCACCACATGAGACATAAATATAGTCATAACTCAAGTACAACATTCATTCCATGCATAAAATCATATACTCATATTATAGATCATGTGGATGAAGTCCTTTCACAATAATGTCATATACAATTTAACATACATAATAACTTCTTTCTTTAAGCCTTAACATCCTTAACTTATTCATATTAGCTTTTACCATTAAAGACCTAGGAGTCATCTTCATATTTTGAGCATTACTCTCAAGAAACACCTCACATGGTCATCATGTAAACCTAACTCTCAAGGTAAACTAATGATATGCTTCATTCTTACTAAATTATAGACATATAACATCAATTAAACTAAATCTCAATACTACTTCAACCATGATTCATCATGTAAGACCTAATCAAGTTAGTTCGTGTCTACAAGCTTTGATCATAAGCAATTCATGTCTAGGTGATCTAATCTAAGACAATTCATCAAGAAGTTCATCAATCTTAAAAGGTCACATCTAAACCCTCAATTTGCCTCTTACATCACATAGCCCTAGGGCACATCAATTACACCTTAGAATCTTAGGTTAATCAAGTATACACGTAGAATCATACTAAATTTGTGAAAATCACATCATAATCTACTCACATCCAAGCAATTGGACCAACTTGCGACAACATTCATAATGTAAAGAAGAACCATAGCTAGGATTGAGGAACTCATGGATTCTTGAGGAATTCAAGTTAAAAGTATATAAAATCAGTAATACATCCATAAACAAACATAATTTAACCTTTAAAGCAACTTTGAAATGAATCCATGGGGTTGAGTTGAAACCCTTACTTTTGGAGATTTCTAGATTTGAGATAAAAGCTTTTGAAGGGACTCCTTAGGTGATAGCTACCCAAGGATGAAAACTTCCATACCTTATGAATATTTCCACATGAAATTGAATAATAAAGGCTGCTCCTTGAACCCTAAACTTGATCTTGTTCTTGCTCTTCAATGGAGTTTCTAGAGAGAGAATATTTTGAGAGGTGGGTAGTTTTTAATTTTTTGTTTTGGAATAATGAATGGGAAAAGGTTTTTTAATACTTTTAAAAGCCTTAAAATACTTGAATTAATCAATAATAACCATCCCCTAACTTAACTAACTTAAAAAGGAATTTAACATGTTGCCCTTACCTTGGCCGAGTCTTGGACAATAACTAAGGAGTGACTCACGAAACCCCACCCACAAACCGTGGATGGGTCCACGAGCCATGCTGGCAAGTTGTGGTTTGGGTCTGGAGCTTGTCATCTAGGCCCTTGACCTATGACCAAGCCCTACGGGGCGTGGATGGACCTACGGGGCGTGGATGGACCTACGGGGCGTAGGTCCCATCCGTAGGTCACATTTTTTTGACAACTTTTTGGTTCTTGGGCAGTTTTGGGGTTTAGACTTTAAGGTCCTCCTTAAGGACCCTTGGTTGGTCCTTGGGGGGTCGTACCTTGACGTTTAACCCCTCAACCCCTCAACCCCTCAACCCCTCAACCCCTCAACCCCTCAACCAAAGCTCGGGAACTCATTTTGCAACTTCAAACCCTACAACAAACTAAAAAAGAAACTCGTTAGGCTCTAGTTTCACCTACTAGTTTTCCAGGTCGTTAGATTATCTTCCCCTTAGGAACATTCGTCCTTGAATGACACTTTAAACACTTTAGGGCAATAAAGACTCAAGACTAGCAGCCCATCATGCATGAAACATCATAAACAATGCACAAACCTAGGAGGAAACATCAACTCCATCGCAAACATACTCAATGCAACACAAGAAAGTAGGAACTACATCTACGAACTCATTATGCATGAAACTCATCAATTCACATAAACATGGGAGGAACTACCTTCTCCAACTCAAAGCAAAATCAACACAACAATATGGAGCCAACATGCCATTTCATCAAACAACATAACTAAGCATGTTCATCAATCATCTCATGAAGTCAAATATGCCATCATCATACTAAAATGCACAACAACATGAGGAGCATATAAATTATGAAAACTCATTTTATACAAAATAAGAGTCTTTCAAAAACATGCATAACATGAAGAGATCATGGAAATTTCTTAAACACTCATGACTCCTAGTCATAAAACAAGCCCAAAAGGAACTCTTGGTCTCAAGCTTGAATAGGAATAGAAAGAAGGGATGAGGATGTCGGGACTCTCAATCAACATTGCTATCTAAGCACATCATGTCCCCCTTGGGAGTAAGCCCCCTTACTAAGACCTCAAATACTACTCCTTTCAAACAATCCCAAAGCATCACCAAAAATCAACATGACCTACCGGGCTCTAAAACCAATAGAGGTCTAATAATCATTAATCCAAATCCTATCAAGGTTAACAAGAGTAACTCTACAGGACAAGGAAAATTTTGGACATATATAACATCCAAGACTCCACAATCATGAAATGAGTCAAGAAGGACTTATCATCTTAAGCTAGAGGAGAAATAGAAGGGAACATAAGGATATTGGGCTATCTCATTGTCCATTGGCCTCCCAAATAGCACTCTCTACATTCTCTAGGTATCACTTAAACACTATTATTCAACAAATCCTCCAACACATCATAAAACTCATAATGGCTAAGTTGGGTTCCACCAACATACACACATAACCATAATCAAACCCATACATACTAAGGACAACATAAAAGCTCATCATGTCCAATTCATCAAGTCACAAAAGACAAGCACTACCGGAATAAAAGTAAGCATGAAACACATACCGGGAGCAACATTAGGAGGACACTCTTGTTCACCTCTAGCTTGAAGAGCATCAGACCTAATTTTCTTTCCCTCTCTTCCCCTAGCCTTAAGTATTAGGCAATCTCTTATTTTGTGGCCACTTCCACCACAACCATAACAACCCTTTATACCGGCTAGACACCTATCATCATGCCTTTTTCCATACCGAGCACAAGTAGGCTTAATCACATAAGATCCACTACCACTCACTCCTTGAGATTTTGGGGTAGACACCCTCTTTTGGTCAAACTTTGGGGGAATCTTGGAAGAGCTTTGACCACAAAATCTTTCTTGAGAGGGGACATCATCATCAACTCTATACCTCTTTGTTCCTCTAGACCTCTCTTCAAGTTTCTCCCTTTCAAACTGTTGAGCATGGATCACAAGACAATCAATATTCATGTCATTCTTAAGCATAACCGTACTACATTCTTTCGCTATCAAGTCGGATACACCCGACACAAACTTACTCATCTTCATCCTAGGGTTGGCCACTATGGATGGAGCATACCTTAACAACTTAGTGAACACCCGAGCATACTCCTTAACACTCATCCTACCTTGGCGAAGGTTAATAAACTCAAGTATCTTAGCCTCTCTTATTTCTAAAGGGCAAAACCTATCAGTGAACCCATTCTTAAATCTTTCCTATTCCATGGGGCCCACTTCTACCGGCCTCGCTCCTTTCCATTGACTAAACCACATTAGAGCAACATCCTTCAAATGGTAAGCGACCCATTCTGCCTTCTCTACCGGAGTTACTCCTACAAGGTTCAACACCCTAGAGACCTCATATATAAACTCTAGAGGATCTTCATCCGTCTTTGACCACCCATAGAATTCCAGAATCTCTATCCCGACTTGAGTTAACAATAGAAAACCATACCTAATCTTCTCCTTAGACACATATTCCCCTATAGGGACAATTGGAGCTTGGGGAGGAGCTTGGAAGGGAACCTCTTGCTCCACATTGTCTTCCTCATTCCTTTCAACGTAAGCCCTTGAAGTAGTCATATCCTGAAAACCATAGGGCACACATTAGGAGAAGACCTAATAAAACTCAACTTTAGGGCACAACTTAGAGAATGAAGAAGTGAAGTTTTTCTAACATCCGATAGCCTCCTAGTAATAAAATATGGCGCGCTTCACATTTATGTACAAGACTCTACTAGATGTGGTTTGATACATCCTAAAAACCATTCCCAAAACCTTATGCTCTGATACCAAGTTTGTCACGACCCAGGGGTACCCCCTAGATGTAACACTACATACTTGACCCCGAAGAGGTCTCATACAAGCCGTTAGCATATCACGACACAAGAACATAGGGAAAAATGCAGAAAATTTAAAACTTTCTTTACAATTGAAGTCTTTCAAATAATAAGAGAGAGTCTATGACATTATGTCTCAAACCATCTACAACATTTGAATTAAAACTTTTGAATACAATCTTAGGGACACGTCCCTTACAAAAAGTCTAAAACATAAAGGGACATATGGTCAAGCCCTCGAATACTATGAGGACTCACCAATCTTCTTCTTCTTGATCTACTATAGTCCTAGCCACGAGGGTAGAATTTGATATCACCAAACCCTACACTTATAGAAAATGTAGAAATATGGGTTAGCACAAAATGTACTAAGTATGGAAGCAATGCATAAAAATCCTTAAAACATGCATAAAAAGGACATTTTATTTGAAACCATGCTATATGCCAGTTTTGAACATCATCTTTGAAATAGTTGGAGAATGTAGATCATAAGACAAACCATGCACAATTCATCCTAAAATAAGGGATATCAACATAATCACAAGCATAGTCTCAAACACAACATAATGCATACTCCAATCTTCACAAGACATAATTCACATGCATAATTACATACCAAAATCATATCATCATAATAGAACCATCACATAAGTAACCTTAAGATCTACTTGTGCAATGCATATATAGGATCCCATAATCCTATCCACACTACGTATCACTTCTAGGCCACCATGATCATGCATAACATACTTGACCTTATCCGTAGCCAACACTCATAGACAAGGAGACATTCATATTCATATCTTATAATAAGTAAATTCACTCATAGCAACAATTCATATCATGCATATATAATTTCATATATCTTCATAACATAAGGAAACGACATCATAAGCCCTTTATAAGTCTACTTGTGCAATGTATAAGTGAAGTCCCACACCCCCACTCACACTAAATAAAACTCATTAAGAAGTCATGAGTATAGTTCATGTTCATAATTCATATAAAGCATACATTTAACTCATACTCATCATATCATAAGAGATACATACCATGCCCACTCTCAAAGTCTACTTGTGCAATGCATGAATGAAGTCCCATACCCCAACTCATACTAAGTAGAACCTCTTGAGGAACCATAATACATAACTCATGTTCTTATCATAAATCATATAGGGAAATATCCTTAACCGACATAGACCATGTGAGCTACATAGAATCCGGTGTTCTACCCCCACACTAAAAAGATGTGTCCTAATTGCCTAAGGTAGAACGTTCATTTTAGCTTTTAGGTGGATCCACTAGCTAAAGACCTATGTGGGCACATAGTTATGGGATATGGAGATTGCTTCTAGAAACCCTAACTACTAACGTGGACGTTTCCATCTTATGAGATAACCGTATTGGGAACCCAACTACTAGCGTGAATGATCCCATCTCATACTTATATCCACTCGGTGTTAAGCATAATTCCCTTTAAATTCATATTAAGTCTTTACTTAAGTTCATGTACATGAAAGAATGCACTAGGCACTCAAACCAACATAATATCATAATAGCTCATAGATTTATTAGGTGAGAATGTCCTTTCAACCTTAGAATCATCAACATGTGAGTAAGCCTTTCACATAATATTCATAGTTTGTTCATGAGGGTAGCCTTTCAATCAACACAACAAGCTTATCATAAACATACATACTTCATGCATAGTCATGTGTGAGGGTGCATATGAGAATTAACCTTTCAACAACACCTTAGTCACATCATAGTCATGTTCATGCATAGGGTTGTGTGTGTGTGATTGTCCTTTTAATGACACAACAACAACATTTTAGACACTTCACTTTCTAAGTGTTCATAAAACATGCACATAACATCATAATCTTGCATACTTGAAACGACCCGTAAAACTAGTAAGTGAAACTAGAGCCTAACGAGTTTTGTTTTGAGTTTGACATGATGTTTTGAGTTGTTAAATGATGTCCCGAGCTTAGGTTGAGGGGTTTAGGGGTTAAACATCAAGGTAAGACTCCCCAAGGACCAACCAAGGGGTCCTGGAGGAGGACCCTAAAGCCTAACCCCCAAGAAACCAAAAAGCTGCCAATTTGTGAAGACCTCGCGGATGGGACTTATGCCCCGTAGGTCCATCCACTCCCCGTGGATGGCCTCCGTGGGTCAAGGTCCCAAA
>JAJOOO010000736.1:0-87257 GCA_029582685.1 Solanum piurae | reverse complement strand
GACATTTATTAAGACACTAGGGTCACCTCCACTGATTTTAGACTCCAAACAACACATAAAAACATGAACAACATACTAGAACGCACCAACACGTAAAAAACTAGTTTCCGAACGTCTTGGTCGTCCCTTGACGTTTGACTTCCAAACTCTTTAAAACTGACTTAAAATGCTATTCCTCATTATTTTAACAAGTTATTAATGCATAAAACCCATGTGAGGCTCTACTTTATCCTACTTCATTTTGAGGGGTGTTACAATATCATAAGAAGAACACTTCATAGGTAGCTTTAAGTCATACTTGTGCAATGCATGGATAAGACCCCATAATCTCACCCACACTAAATACCACCTTAGGCCATCATAATTACTTACCATATTAGGATCTCTTCCTTAGCTTATTTCTTATAGACAAGGGAATCTCTCACCTTTAGTCAAACATAACAAGGAAGGAAACTATAGCACAATCATATCTAAACATACATCACATAAAATAAACACTTTCTAGGTAACCTTAAGTCATACTTGTGCAATGCATGAATAAGACCCCATAATCCTATCCATACTAAGTATCACTTTAGGTCATCATACTCATGCTTCTTGGTTAGGGACTAGTCCTTCTTTTAAGACATTGGAACACTACGAGATACTTCTTCAAGAATGTCTAATTTCATTAGGTATTTTAACACTTGGAGATGCTTCCTCAAGCATGTCTTAGTTCATACTTTTGAACACTTGAAGATACCTTTTAAAGTATGTCTTAGTTCATTGGACAAGGTGATTGCTACTAGAAACCTGGACTTCTCTATGTGGAGGTTTCCATCCCATGAGACCTATTTTTGGGAAAACCCAGACTCTACTATGTGTGAGTTCCCCCTTTACTTTGGAAGCCCGGACTCAACTAGGTGTGAGCATACTTTCTCCTGGAGACCCGTACCCGACTATGTGTGAACTTCCATCTAATTGTCAATATCCATTAGGGCCAAGCATACACCCCTTAGACTAGTTATTAAGCCTTACTTAACTCATGATTCATAGAGAGGTGCCCTTGACAACCAATTCATGTTTTAAGTGATTCTATCACTTTATGCATTCAAACATTCATAAGGTAGATGAGGTGGGTAAAGTCCTTCCACAACCATGATATCTATTAGTCTACCGTTCTCATATAGGCTTCACTCTCAAAGCAATTACAAGCATAATTCAACATATTAGCTTTACTATCAAAGCCCTATAATTATACCTTCATGATTACAAGCCTTACTCTCAAAGATTTAATTCTTAAAATAATCATACATACCTAGATTACAAGGCATTCTAATCACATGCTTCATTCTTAAGTGATTCTAGTCATATATCATCATAAAGGTTCAATCGCAAGCCTTACTAGTCATGATCCATCATATATACTATAATATATGTCAATTCATGTCTACATGCTTTTATTCATGAACAATTACTATACATGTCATCAATTCTAGAAGATCATCTATGACTCCTCAATTTCCCTTCACAAGGCATAAACCCACATTACTTCATTTTCATCAATTAGACTAGGGTTATCCATATAAAACATGTAATATCATCATAATAACATGATTCACTACTAAATCAATCATAAACAAGCAATATCCACACAATTAGATTCATACTCAACTCAACTCACAATATTGGAAGGAACCCTAACTTGAATTGGGGATTTCATCTTCACAATTGGGGAATTTCTAGGCTACTCCATAGATGGAAGAATCCATGGATGAATAAGCTATCATATCATCTTCTTCTTTTTCTTCTTCTTATTCTTCCTCCTCTTCCTCTTCCTCCTCCTCCTCTTCCTCCTCTTCCTCATCTTCCTCCTCTTCCTCCTCCTCCTCCTCCTCCTCTTCTTCTTCATATTCCTCATCTTCCTCCTCTTCCTCCTCTTCCTCCTCTTCCTCTTCTTCCTCTCTCTTCCTCCTCTTCCTCCTCTTCCTCTTCCTCCTCCTCCTCTTCCTCCTTTTCCTCCTCTTCCTCTTCCTCCTCTTCCTCCTCTTCCTCTTCCTCTTCCTCCTCCTCCCCCTCCTCCTCCTCCTCCTCCTCCCCCTCCTCTTCTAGAGAGACAATTTCTTGGAGGGAATTGGGTTTCTTTTGATGAATTGAAATAATGACTAGGATCAATGAATTTGGGGGTCTAAAAGCTTTATATAGGTGGTCTAAACTGTATTAAAATGACACCACTTAACCCCTAATTAATTCTAGAAAGTTCCATAATACCCTCACTTAACCGCCTAAGATCAACCTGCTGCCTCACCCACGAGACAACACGGGCCGTGAGTGGACCCACGGGCCATGCTGGTTAATTGTGGGTGGTGGTCTGAGGTAGTGTTTTTGGGGTCTAGACCCACGAGACCATCAATGAGGCATGGGTCCCCTCGTGGGTACACTGCCTTAGGGCAGATTTTAGGGTGGTTTGCTAGGATCCTCTTCAAGGACCCTTGGTTGGTACTTGGGGAGTCGTACCTTGACGTTCTACCCCGAAACCCTTCACTCTAAGTACGGGAAGCTAAATTCACGACTTTAACCCTCACGTCAAGCTCTAGAACCCTCACGTAAAGCTCTAGTTTAGCCTACTAATTTTCCGGTGTTATAATATCTCCCCCTTGGGAACATTCATCCTCGAATGAAGATTCTAAACACCTTTTGAAGTAAACGACTCTAGACTAGCAGCCCATCATGCATGCAACACATTCAAATGAAAACAACCAAGGATGAAAACTTCAACTCCAAGCTAAACATACTCAATGCAACACAAGGGAGTAGGCACTATATCTAACAACCCAAAATGCATGAAATTCTACATCTACTCATATTCAAGGAGGAACTACCATCCCCTAGCTAAAACATGCTCAACATACACTCATGGAGCCTATATGCAATTTTACTCTCAAAAAGCATTTATTCAAGGAGGAATCTTTCAACACCAAACTAAGGCATGCTCATCTATTCATCTCATGAAGTTCTATAAGCAACTCTACTCAATGCATTACAAGATGAGGAAAAACAATGCACATAAGTTATTTCTATCTAGACCCAAGCTTTTTTATGAACATGCATATAAAGAAATCATGGCCACTCACAAACACACAATGACCCTGCTATCTAGGCACACCATCTTTCCCTTGGGAGTAAGCCTAAGTGGACTTTCTAAACACTATCAATTTTAATTCTAAGGTCGGATCAAGACATCACTAAACTTTCATATCCTTCCCACAATAGGATTCTAAACCAAGGTGAATTACATTACTACTCTTTAGACAAGGCAACTCACACAACACATCTAATCATTACTTTTTGTTTTATTTAAAAATGAAAAAAATGGAGTTTTAAGAAGTCACCACTTAATTTTTAAAGAAAAACTAAGAAAACTATTTTTTCAAAAGATTAAAACAGTAAATATAATTAAAATATTTAAAGAGGGTTCGGGGTTCATATTAGCATTTCAGGAAGGGTTTGAAAGCACCCGAAATGCCCGCTAACATGCGGTTATCTGGAAATTAACTATATTTGGCTAAACAATTTTAAAATAAAAGCATGCTTGACAAGTTTAGAAAATAAACAACTTAAGACTTGAATTATTTTTTAAGGGAAAGGGAGATAGTATAAGGGATTTACTTAAATAAAATATTTTACAAAGTAACTTAAGTAGTAAAATAAATATGATTATTTTGTCTTTAGAAAATCTAGAAACGACTATCCTTTTGGGGAAATCGAATTAGGACAACCTTAAAATCGACTAGCAAATAAGCATATAAACAAATACGAAATAAATAAATTATAGAGAAAGAGAATTTTGGGCCCAAGTCTGGTTTTCTGTCCGCCTGGGCCAGCACTTAGGCCTAATTCTGATTTGGATCTATGGCCCATTTTCACACCTGTCCTAAAAAACCTAAAGTGAGTTAATTTTTCATTGGGCTTTAGGCCCCATTCCTGCTTTAGTACTTGTCCTAAGCACTAATCAAGGAATAATAGTTGCAACGAGAGGACTTAGGCCCAAAATAACAAAATACGACTTTCAAAATAAAGAGTAGGCCTTTGGCCCAATCTTTTCAATTCTCCGATTTGTTGTGTTTGTTTTCAACTCCGGGACATGTTCGTCAATTTTACAGCTAGCTGACTCGATAAAAGGAATTTGAGCCTTTATAACTCTCTCAAAATGCAGGAGGATTATGATTGGAGTTCACGGAGAACTCGGACAGATTTCAAATGCAACAAAACAAATAAAATATATAAGTAATGCTCATAGTAATTCATAAGAGAAAATGAAGTAATCAGACACTTTCGAAAAAGTAACTCCGAAAAGAAAAGAAACAATGATACGCCAAACATACGACTTAACTAGGCTACTGTTTACCCCAAATTGGTAAAAGAACTATTAATCGTTCAATCCTCCTCCTTCAAACGATATTAAAGGATATTCTAATCTCGCAGTAAAGTAACATTAAACTAATTCAATCAACCAACAAAATGCAAACTTTGCACCAGAAAACAAATATTACTACATCATTTTCCATAAATAAAAATGATAAGGATCAATTCCTCTTCACGGTTGACAAAGCAACCCACGAGCTCAACTTAACATAGAAGACAAGCACTTACTAATTTAGAAAAGAAAGATTTTACAGATAACAACAAAACTTAGAGCCTGGCATTTTATACAAGTGAACAGGAGCATGACACCAAGAAAAAAATTTAAAACTCATGCATATTAGATTCAGATATACAATACCCACCAAAGCCACAGAAGTAAACATAGAGATATATTGCAGGGAAATCTTGATGAAACTACCAGTAACACAAATCGACACTAGGACCGAAACATACTATATTGATAGATTTTTAAAACTCCTACACTTAAACGAAAATGAAGATGAGAAAATGATAGCACACATGACTAAACATTGTTGAGATGAAACAAGATCAAACAAGTAAAGGAGAGAGAGGTGACAGAACTTATAAATCTGTTGTCAACCCCCATTTTTAGATCAAGTTTAAGCAAATATACTTTAACCTGGGTTCTAACAATGCTATCAACTATCATGCTGATTATGGAGAATGGAAAACAAAGCCTATACCTCGATAACGACTCAACAAAATAACCAAGTAAATAATTAAAACGAACAACCACAGATGCGATACAAGAATTCGAAACAACAGAAAATACAACACAAGAACTCAGAATATTGATATCTTAGTTCATTCGTCCAACTTGAGGTGAAAGAATGAAAGACATGATGTCCATTATTAAGTAGTTTAAAAAAAGATATTCAAAGATACTCAAGAAGCAAGCTCAAGAAGGAAAAATAACAAGACAACATTTCAGATAAAATAGCAGAGAAAGCCAACGAATCCCCAAAGTTTTAACTCGATACTAAGCCGACTAAATAAAACGACTAAGAATACATACATCATATTGAAACAACACCAATTTAATAGTAACTAACAGCCAACAACCACAAGCTAAAAGCTTTCAAACATCAGAACGTGACTCTGAAATAGAAGAAGAGATGGAGAGAATATTATGAAGAAGAATACAATACCTTTTTCCAGGAAGTGAATGAGGGCAAGACGAGCAGGATGACAACCTTCACCATGCAAAACTCGAACACAAACAGTATCTAAGAAGTCTGGGCAAGAATATCAAACCCAAACACTAAAAAAAGAAAGTATCTCCTCTATTTTTCCTTGAAGTGTATTCAGTAGGTATTTTAGCTATTTTTGTTACTTTAGTTAAAAATTTCACAACCCCTACAATGGAGAAGGAGAGGGGTTTATATAAGAGAAAAATTAGGGTTCATTGATGGAAAAAAGCGGGTGAATTTTTGGAGAAGCTTGGGGCAAAATCGTAAATCCGAATTCAACCCAAATTTGAATTTCCTTCACAAGGATGAGGAAAAGTTGTTGCTTGTACGAGAAATCTGAATTTCCAGCCAAAATCCCAAAAGTTGGAAAAGATGTGGGCGGTCGTGATTAATCCTTCGTCCTTAAAGCTCGATGTGGAGCAAATTCAAGTGAGCAAAGGACAACAAATGCAGCTGCCAGGACAAATTTGCAGGTACTTCACCTACTGGAGCAGTAGGAGTGTACTGGTAAGGCAAAAAGAAGAAGAAATGATGAGAAAAACATACACAGACGCCGTGAATTACTTTCTGTGTATTTTTATGGTGATTGTTGCATTGTTGTTGTTGCCGAGAGTGGAACCGTACGCGCTGCTCCGTTAACGTTTGAGAACGTTGGAGTCGTTGTTCAGGCATTGGACTGCTGGAATTTTTTCATCGTTTGTGGTTGTTGCTTCACTCGTTGATGTTGTTCACGCCGCCAGGGCTTAACATTTTAGAATGTTGGAGTTGTTGTTGTCGCTTCTGGTTTCTTTTGAGGATAAAGAAGGTGGGCTGGACCGGGTCATTTAGCAGTGGGATGGGACTGTTTGGATTGGAAATAGTGGAATTAAAAAAGGGAATTGGGTCTGTTAGGATAGAATTGGGTCGGCTGGGTCGGAAAATAGAAGGGAAAATAATTTGGGCCCCAAAATTGGTCTGAAAAGTGTTGAAGCCATTTGAAAGATTTGGCTAAAAATTGTAATCAAACAATAGCCCAAATAAATTTCAAACCAAATCGAATTTGATCGATGAATTTGGTCAAAACTTAAACAAGACGAATTAAGACGAATTAATTAAAGAGCTTCTTACTCTTAACGAAAAACAATAATTAACTTAATTATAAACTAAACAATTTAACTAACTCAAAAAATATAACTATAAATTATACTAAACTAAATTAATAAAATATTTATTTTAACAAATGAGAAATCTTTTGATATGATTTTCAAACATTTATAAAATATACTAATTACATATATAATTATATCAAAATATATTTATTATTCAAAATACTATAAAAATCGACCGAAATTACCTAATATAACCTTGAAACTACTTGAGTTTTATAAAGTTAATTATTCTAAATCGTTTGAAAATCAAGAAGCTCAGAAATTAATTATTATCGGGGAGGGTCAAAATTAGGTGTCAATAATTGTCTCTCGTTTGACTTGGATTGATGAAATAAATCCAAGAAAAATGAAATTGACGAATCCGATTTTGATTGACCACATCTTCATCAAGGGATTTGGTACGGACTTTAGGAATTATGACCGAACCCCGAAAATGAGTTTCCTACATATCTCAGGCTATATGAGAATTCAGGCCACTTGTAGTTCGGTACGCTTGATTTGACGCACGATTTTGAAGGAACTCAAAAGCTATTCCGATACCAAATTATGAAGGGACCGAAATGATCGAGAATAAGATTTAAGAGCGAATATTGGAGTACAGCCGGGTTTCCAACATTGATCCCTCCTACATATCCCTTAACCTATGGAATCAGGCTGCTTGTAGTTTGACTCGATCGGTTGAAAATGAAATCTTTTATGGAAGATAAACTTTAGTTCTGGAAAAATGACAAAGTAAGTCGAGTATGAAAAGGAGGCTTGCAACCTCTCAGCCATGAATGTGGCATGCTTCACACCCATAATTAAGAACTTGCATGGACATAATTTCCAAAGCTCTTAGAGCATTGTCACTTGGATTGGAAAGATGCCTCCGGTGAACCCAAAATTTCCAGATGCAAAACTGAAATCGATAAACTCAAAGAAAAACCACATGCCTTTTGATAAGGGTGTGGTTTGATTGTGGTGGAGGTCGCTCCTCAGCTCTCGTCCTAAGAGTTTGGTACTAATCTTCGGACTATGTCCAAGTTTGTTGCTAAGAAAAAGTTCCACATTGTGCTACATCCTTTTTTATGTCGTCCGTACATATGGTTTGTTTAGGAGAGTTCATCATTTTGGATGCTCTCGACAAAGACTGAGATAAATATCATTAGTATAAAAAATGTAGTTCTAATGGGGATATAACGTTTTTTACCGTGTTGACACTTAATTTTTCTCCTTGAATGTTTGACATCAACTTTCTCGGGTTTGACGTAAAGCAAATAAAGCTCGTGACTCATATTTGCAATATAATTTTCAATGTACTCTTCCTTCGATGTTGAAGTAATAAAATAGGCTGATGTAATATGTTGATAGTTCTCTTGACGTCGTGGTTTATGGTCCTCTTGATATTGTTCTTGAGAATGAAAATGATGCAGCCCATGTTGATTTTCTTATGATGCATGAATATTCCTCTTGCGATGCATGACTTCTTCTCTGCGATGCTTGAATCTTTCTCCTACGTAGCATGACTTCCTTCTCATGCGATGCATGACTCTTTTGTCCTGCGATGGATGTCTCTTTCTCTTCCGATGTGTAACTCTTTTTCTTACGATGCATGACTCCTTTCTCTTGCGATGCATGACTTCCTTCTCTTGCGATGCATGACTCTTTTCTCTTGCGATGCATGACTTCCTTCTCTTGCGATGCATGACTCTTTCTCTTCCGATGTATGACTCTTTTTCTTACGATGCATGACTTCATTTTCTTGCCATGCATGACTTCCTTCTCTTGCAATGCATGACTCCTCTCTCTTGTGATGCATGACTCTTTCTCTTGCGATGTATGACTCTTTCTCTTGCGATGCATGACTCATTTCTCTTGCGATGCATGACTCCTTTCTCTTGCGATGCATGACTCCTTTCTCTTGCGATGCATGACTCTTTCTCTTGCGATGCATGACTTCTTTCTCTTGTGATGCATGACTCTTTCTCTTGCGATGCATGACTCTTTCTCTTGCGATGCATGACTTCTTTCTCTTGTGATGCATGACTCTTTATCTTGTTGATGTCTCCCTGGTACCAAACAAAGATAATGCTTCACCGAGCAACATAGGTGATCTTCTGGGTATATTCTGGGTGGCGGTATCATCTCAATCGACAATACAAATAAAAATGACCCTTAAAGTAATGGGATCATCTTATTCGACAGTATGATATAAATGACTCTTTGGGTAGTGGTATCATCTCATTTGACAATAAAATATAAATGGCCCTCTGAGTAGTGATATCATCTCATTTGACGATACGACATAAATGACCCTCAGAGTAGTGATATTATCGTGTTCGATAATGTGATGCAGATAAAAATCTTCCAAGTATCTTTAGTTGCTGGAAGACAAAAACATTGCTTTCTTCGAGGCTTTCATTTGTTCCATCTCCCAACATAGTAGCATGTTCGTTATGGACTTTGCCTTGCTGAGAATTGAATGAAATAAAGATTATTCTATTCCAAATTATTTGATATAATAAGCATAAAATATTTCCTGCATCCACAGAAAAGTTGTTAGGTTAAAGAGAACTGATTTGTGTTGATCTCTTCGGTTGTTTGCTCCTTGTCTTGCTATCTACAGTTGACTTCTCCGATCTCCCGCTTCTTGATAGATAAGACAAATATTTTTATGCAAAAATAATTGAAACATGAAAGGATAGTTTTTAAAAAAAATAGGTTTTCAAAAAATAATGTTTGGAAAAGGTCACTGCCACGTCACGTCAAGCTTGGTGAACGTCTTTAAAGTTGATGCCTCAAGTTCTATCTGATTACTTGCTGGGAAGTATTCAAAGTTGCTCTAAACTGCCGATGAACCCTATTAAATTTTTGAGGTCATCCTCAAAAATTTCTGTCCAAGTTAACTGTCTAGGCGTATCTTTAACTGTTTGTGAGCAAATCACGGAATTTTTGAGATCTTCTAAAAAATTCTTTCCCAGTTGCAAATCTCAAAGTAACTTCAGTCTTGACTTTGTTGGAGAGATCTTCTTCTTGAGAATTTTAAGTCCCTCTAAAAAATTATGTCCCAGTTTCTACTGTAAAGAAGAAACAGAAATCTTACGGGAGATATGACCGAGCCGTTGTGGTGCCTACGTATCCAGGAATCAGGTAAAACGTAGTTCTCCCTCAAAGATTAATAGAAATAGGAAATTTAAACAAGGAGCCGACTGAGGCCGACATAGGCAGCCTACGTATCTCATTCTTGAGAATTTAGGTCGAACGTAGTTCAGGTACAAGGAAAATATTCAAAGGGGATAAAGGGGTGATCGAGGCTGACATAGGCCGCCTACATATCTCATTCTTGAGAATTCAGGTCAGACGTAGTTCATTACACATGGATAAAATTCTAAATACAACGATTACAAGCAAATAGGACGATTACAAGGAAATAATCGAAATACAAACTAAAGCTTCACACATAATATCTCTTGACAGCATCTGAGTTGATCAGTTTTGTCCATTTGGTGCCATCCATCTCTGACAGGACTAAGCCACCTCCAGATAACACTTTGCAAACCATGTAGGGTCCTTGCCAATTTGGTGAAAATTTCCCTTTATACTCATCCTGATGAGGAAAAATGTGCTTGAGGACCAACTGACCAATTTCAAATTTTCTGACTCTTACTTTCTTGTGGAAAGCACGAATCATTCTCTGTCGATACAATTGACCATGACAAACAGCAACCATTATTTTCTCATCAAGCAATGTTAACTGATCAATTCGCCTGCGAACCCAATCATCATCACTTAATTTAGCTTCTTGGACGATTCTCAATGAAGGTATTTCAACTTTGGCAGGTATAACTGCTTCTGTTCCATATACTAACAAGTATGGAGTTGCTCCAATTGACGTTCTGACAGTCGTTCTGTAACCCAACAAAGCATAGGGAAACATCTCATGTCAACCTCTGTGATTATCAATCATTTTCCTCAGAATCTTCTTTATGTTCTTGTTGGCGGCTTCTACAGCTCCATTCATTTAGGGACGATAAGCGGTTGAGTTTCGGTGAGTAATATTGAATTGTTCACATATATCTCTTATCAAATGACTGTTGAGATTTGCTCCATTATCAGTAATGATGGATTCTGGTACTCCAAACCAACATATCAAATTGTTGCGAACAAAATCAGCTAGAACTTTCTTGTTCACCGACTTATACGAAGCTGCTTCCACCCACTTGGTGAAGTACTCAATGGCAACCAAAATGAATCTGTGTCCGTTAGAGGCGGCTGGCTCTATTAGACCAATGAAATCCATGCCCCGAGCTACAAACGGCCAAGGTGAACTCATAGCATTGAGTTCGTGAGGTGGCACCCGAATCAAATCACCATGCACTTGACATTTATGACATTTATGCACAAACTTGCAACAATCATGCTCCGTAGTCATCCAAAGGTAACCAGCTCGGAGGATCTTCCTCGCTAAGGTGAGCCCATTCATATGAGTACCGCATACTCCAACATGTATTTGTTCAAGAAGCTTGCAGCTTCACTAGCATCAACGCATCTGAGAAGACCTAAATCTTGAGTCCTCCTATAAAGGATTTATCCACTTGGAAAGAAATTATTAGCCATACGGCATATTGAATTCTTTTGGTTGAACGTTGCATTCTCAAGATAAGTTCCGGTCTCCAAATACTTTTTATGTCAAAATACCAAGGCAAACCATCTGGTTCCGTTTCAACATCTGAACAATGAACATGCTGTTCTTTTACCTCTATATCTAAATGATAGATATAACTCGTATCTGGATGTTTTATGATTGAGGCAATGGTGGCAAGAGCATCGACCAACTCATTTTGTGTCCTGAGAGTGTGTCTGAATTCAATCTTGCAAAAACTCTTGCACAACTTCTGTATATACTGCACATACGGCGTGATCTTTGGGTTTTTCATGGCCCATTCTCCTTGAACCTGATGAATTAGAAAATCTGAATCTCCAATAACCAGCAACTCATGAACGTTCATGTTGATGGCCATCTTCAAACCAAGAATGCAAGCTTCATATTCAGCCATATTGTTTGTGCACTCAAATTGGAGCTTAGCCTCCATAGGATAGTGCTTACCAGATTTTGACACTTAGACAGCTCTGATACCTTTCCCTTGGTGATTTACCACCCCATCAAAGAATACTCTACAACCAGGGTATGCTTCAAAAATATCTTCTCCCACAAATGCAACTTCTTCATCAGTAAAATAAGTCTTGAGCCATTCATATTCTTCATCGACTGGATTCTCCGCAAGATGATCAGCTAAGGCTTGTGCTTTTATCGCCTTTTGATTCATATACACAATATCAAACTCACTCAAAAGCATTTGCCATTTAGCCAACTTCCTGGGCGGCATCACTTTCTGAAAGATATACTTTAACGGGTCCATTCTAGAAATAAGGTATGTGGTATAAGAAGACAAATAATGTCTCAACTTCTGAGCAATCCAGGTCAAAGCACAACATGTCCTCTCCAAAAGAGTGTAACGAGCCTCATATGGAGTGAATTTCTTGCTCATGTAATAGATGGCTCGTTCCTTCTTCCCAGTTTTATCACGTTGACCAAGCACGCATCCAAATGCGTTATCCAAATGCAGACAAATATAGCAACAATGGACTCCCTTCTCGTGGAGGAACCAACACCGGTGGATTGGACAAATAATTCTTGATGGCATCAAAAGCAGTTTGACATTATTCGGTCCACTTAGTCAGGGCATCTTTTTTCAACAACTTGAAGATGGGCTCACATACCATAGTGGATTGATCTATGAACCGACTAATGTAGTTCAACTTTCCTAGGAATCTCATCACTTCTTTCCTGGTCTTCGGAGGAGGTAACTCTTGAATCGCTTTGATCTTGGAAGGATCAAGCTCAATGTTTCTTCTGATAACTATGAATCCCAATAACTTTCCAGCCGGCACTCCAAAAGCACATTTTGCGGAATTTAGCTTCAAATTTTATCGACGCAGGTGATCAAAGAATTTCCTTAAGTGAGTCAAGTGATCCGAACTCACGTGGGATTTGATTATGACATCATCTACATACACCTCGATCTCCTTATGAATCATATTATGAAAGATGGTTGTTATAGCCCTCATATAAGTAGCACCGGTATTTTTGAGACCAAAAGGCATCACCCGGTAATGATATACACACCAAGGCGTAATGAATGTTGTCTTTTATGCGTCTTCTTCATCCATCAGGATCTGATGATAACCTGCATAACAATCCACAAATGACTGCATCTCATGCTTAGCACAGTTATCGATGAGAATGTGAATGTTTGGCAATGAAAAATTATCTTTCGGGCTTGCTTTGTTGAGATCTCTATAATCGACACAAATTCTGATTTTTCCATCTTTCTTGGCAACCGGAACAATGTTGGCCAGCCAAGTCGGATACTGCATCACTTCCACCACTTTGGACTCAATGTGCTTCATAATCTCTTCTTTGATCTTCAAACTCAACTCTGGCTTGAATTTCTGAGTTTTCTGCTTCACTGGAGTAAAATTTGGATTTATCGGTAGCTTATGGGAAACCATGTTTGTACTTAGCCCTGGCATATCCCTGTAAGACCAGGCAAATACATTGATGTATTCATTAGGCAAGCAAACCAGGTCCCTTCTTTGAGCTTTAGTGAGATGGACACTAATTCTTACTTCTTTGACACACTCTTCATTTCCGAGATTTACAGTCTCAGTTTCTTCCAAATTTGGCTTGTGTTGATTCTCAAATTGTCGAAACTCCTCATCAACATGTTTGGGTACCGTATTTTTCTCTTAATGATCCTTGCATTCATCATCACTTGCCTCATTTTGTTCGTTCGGTTCGTGATATGACATGACATTGGTAGGTTTTAAATTATTATTACTGAAATATTAAATAAATGGACTTAGAAAAATAAAATGTAAACATATAAGTAAGTGAACAAAAATTTTGATAAAAGAGGCTTTCATTTAAATTAAAAAACAAGCACAAAATTTGGCCATGGCCAAGGGCCATTTCGCCTTTTTAAACATCACAGGGGAATTTAAAAACTCAAACAAGTAAAAAATTGCATAAAGGGTGGGTCTCGGTTCTCTTCCGGACTACCACCGATTTTAAAAACAAAATATAAACACATGTCCTTTCTACCCAAATGAGCGGGGAATCAGGAGTGGTGTGGAGGTCCAATTTTGCAACTGCTCCTCTGGTTCAGCATCACGGATGCCTGATGTCCCAGTCTCTCCTTCGATAATTGCATCAATCTCCTAAAAAAGGCCCTAGATTCCTTCCCCGAGACCACCATCATTGAAATATTCTTGCACCGAGAATGACTGGTACAAATAAGGAATTGGCCTTGCCAATGCTCGATCAACATTCTTGTTCATCACCTCTGCTTCATCATCATATGTGCAAACATACCCCAAATCAAACTTTGCTTTCTTGACAGGGATTTGAATAGGCTCAACAATTCCTTGAAAGCGCTTCCCCAATTCCAAACTTGGTTCGAAACCACTCTCGAGC
Source organism: Solanum piurae (assembly GCA_029582685.1). Lineage (NCBI taxonomy): Eukaryota > Viridiplantae > Streptophyta > Magnoliopsida > Solanales > Solanaceae > Solanum > Solanum piurae. The sequence goes on along the minus strand of JAJOOO010000736.1, from coordinate 72,978 downwards.
ATAACAGTAGCAATCATCTTGTACACAGAAGGCATAGGGGGCTGTGGAGCCAAATCATCACCGGTGGCATTTACCAGCTCCACCATGTAGAAATCACAACCTCGAGAGACATCATCAACAATCGCCTCATACCCATTGGAGTGGCTCCCTTCACCATGAATGACCAATTTCTGGTCCTTCCAAAGAAATTTCATTAGTTGGTGAAGGGTAGAAGGCACAGCCCCGGCCATGTGGATCCACGGTCTTCCCAGAAACGAATTGTAACTCGTATTGATATCCAACACCTGAAACTCGACATTAAATTCTGCAGGACCCATCTGAATATACAAGTTCACTGCACCCAATGTGTCTATTTGCTCTCTATAAAAAACTTTCACATTGACTTAGTGCTGGTGAACCTTTCCCAAGTCGAAGATTAGCTGCTTGAGAGTCGAAAGTGGGAAAATTTTGAGGCCAGATCCATCATCGACCAAGACGCAATTTATGACCTTGTCTCGGCACATAATGGTGACGTGCAAAGCTTTGTTCTGCATCCTTCCTTCAAAGGGCAGCTCTTCATCACAGAAACTGATACGGTGTCCTCGAACGACTTTGCTTATCATGGTCGCCAGATTATCACTTTTAGTACCCACGGGCACATAGGTTTCATCCAAACTCTTTATCAAAGCTTGCCTATGCATTTGTGAACTCATCAACAAGGCCCACATAGAAATCTGAGCTGGTGTTTTCTCTAGATACTTCACGATCGAGTAATCATTTGGTTGCATCTTTCTCCAGAACTCTTCTTCTTCAACTTCACTATTTGACCTTTTAGACTCATCCTTCTTCTGCACTCCCTGAGCTAACTCTTCTGGTGTGTAACATCTGCCGAATCTAGTCATACCTTGGGTAACAGCCATTTTAATCACAAACCTTGGTCGGGCGGGAGTTTCTCTTGGCACCAAGGCAATAACTTTCTCGAGTGGCAGAATCACAAACTCTTTCTTCTCTCTAATGCACAACGAAGCTACAGCCCTTTCCAGTTCATCGAGAGTGATCTAAACTATTGCCTTTGTCACGCACCAATCATCATATGTCTCTATCATATTGATAGTGACGCCTCCATGATTTGGCAAAGGATTACTATTGACATTGGGCACGACTGTCTGGAGACAGACCACATTCTGGTCAATCAGGTCTTGGATTTTGTGCTTTAGGTTGATACAGTCCTTGGTATCATGTCCAACACCATTGGAGTGATATGTGCACCTCTGATCAAGTCTATAAAACCTTAAGCTAGTGTTAACCAGCTTGGCCCCCACTGGATGCATAAAACCTGCCGCGGTCAATCACTCGAATAACTTTGTTCGATTTTCAATGAGTGGAGTGAAATTTCTAGCGGGTTTCTTCTCAAACCTTGGACGAGGATCGTAACTACCTTGTTGAGGGGGAGGCATTTGACGATAATTGGGAGCGCTTTAGCGGGGGACTTGATATCTTGGTTAGGAATTGGTTTGGTAATTTGGATGTGGAGCTTGGTAATTTGGAGGGGTATTTTGTTAGTATGCGGGGTGGGGTTTGATATACTGGAGAAGGGACTTGGTAGTTTGTCTGGACAGTTGCACAATTTGGGGCAACATTGTGGTAATGAGGAGGTGGGGTTTGGTATATCGGGGGAGGATTTTGGTAAATAGGGGGAAGGGTTTGATAATCTGGAGGGGGAGCATTCTGGTAATTGGGGGGAGGGGTTTGATAATCAGCCTGTACATAATGAGTCGGGTGTGAGCTCTGCAAAGGCCGAGAACGACCTTGGTACGATGAGGATTTTCTTGAGGGTTTCTACATGTCTTCTCTCTTCTTCTTCAAAAGTTCTGAGGATTCGGACGAGGCAGCAATACAGGCAATCTTCCTAGTTCTTAGTCTGTCTTCAATAGTCTCACCTACCTTGACTATCTTGGTGAACTTCACTCCAACGAGTAATATGATCCTGTCATAATACTCGGGCTCTTGAACCCGCACAAATACTTCAACAATCTCAAACATAGGAGGTCGAACCCTAGCTACCTCCTTTATCCATGTATACGCAAATTCATTGTAACTTTCAATTGACTTTTGCTTCATCTTTTCTAAAGAATAGCGATCAGGAACGATCTCGACATTGTAAGAAAATCGCTCAGCAAAATATCTAGCAAGCGCGCTCCAACTGGACCACTACTTCATATCTTGGGAAGTGAGCCATTCTAGTGCCTCCCCTTTCAAGCTTCGGCTAAAGAGTCGCATTAACAAAGCTTCATCTCTACTAACTCTTACGAGTTGGTCACAATAAGCTCTCAGATGAGCCAGCGGATTTCCCGTTCCTCCAAAAGTGTTGAACTTCGACACTTTAAACCCTTCAAGAGGTTCAAGTTTGGATGGATGAATAAATATTCATAAGTGAATCTGGCGACCTCTGGAGTGTAATGCAACTCCTTCACAACTTTCAAGATTTCCTTTTTTAGATTCTGCTTGGACTCTTCTTCTTTAGCTTTCCACTCTTTTTCCTATTCCTCGTAATGATCAAGTTCAGAATAGTTGGCATAAGGCTTATTCGGGACCGGGATTTGCAAAGTAGTTTTCTGAGGTGGGGGTGGAGCGATGGAGGGATTCTGGGCATTCTGATGGGCTTGGTAATTTTGGGGGAAAGTTTGGGGATTGGTGTGCTGATTTTGGTGATGGTGGAAGGTTTGCTGATTATTGACATTCTGGTTTTGTGTGGGAGGGCAAGCTTCTGGGTTGGCATTTTAAGGAGAAGGGAAGGTATGGAGATTGATATTCTGAGGATAAGGTGGTGCTTGGTGGGAAGCGGAGGCGTGATGGGGGTTTGAGGCGGTTAGATCAATGATGGGGAATTTTGAGTTGGATTTCGGAGTGGGTTCTGAGCATATTCCGTTCTTGAACTTGGATGAGGAAAATGGAGTGGAGGCCTTCATTCGCCTAGAGGGTTGACATAAATAATTGGATATGGTGGATCTTGCTTCCTCTGCGCCTCAGCCTTTAACTCTACAATCTGCTGCATCAGTTGAATAATTAATTAATTCTGATCAGCGATAATGGGTTGAGCAACGACAACATCAGTTAGGCCAATATCTTCATCGTTATCACCCATTATTGCTTTCCCTTTCTCTGAGCTTTGATCGGGGAAGGAATCTTTAGGAGCCTTGGATCTTGTGAAGTAAGGATGATCAACCATCTTATCGACATATACCAGTTCTAAGTACCTGTAGAAGAAAAAAACCTCAAAGGCAAATATGTTAGTTTTGATTCGTGACAACATAACGCAAAATATCACATAGAAGGCGTATAAATACATAAGAGTTACTTCATTTGAGGACATATTAACCCACGAATTACGGGGACTGATTCTTTTAATAAGAAGGAATTTGCTCATTTTATTTTGAGACTAGCGACCCAGGAAGGTTGAACTACGTTGAGCTAAGGTCTTCTTGCTGCATCTCTCGGCATCTGTTGATGTGAATTCAGCGTTTCCTTGTAAAATGAAAGGGGGAAAAGGAAAATTTTAAAAGATAGGGGCCGGGCCTTGAAAGGCTGTCTATGTATCTCCCAAGGAGGATTCAGGCCCTACGTAGTTCGAATACAAAATGAATTTGGTTTTCATTCATTCATTCTTTTGATTACAAGGAAATTGAAAACATGCGATAAAACTCCTAAAACATAGATTGTGCCTTTATCAAAGCTTCTCCTTTTGACTAGTCAAAGCATTATGGCTGCCACATGGCCAATCAGGGGAGAAATTCAACTTGGATCCTTCCCTTGTTGATTAGGGACTCCACATCATAGTGGAACCCGAGGCACATTCCGATGGTGTGATCTATGGCGTCGTGATAAGGGCAAGGTTTCCAGATTTCAATTCCAAAGGGATCGACTATTCCATCATCCCTTTTGATAGGAGTCAAAATCGCCTTTTAAACCAACTGATAGTAGATATCCAACCGTTTTCTCTCAAAAGGCGTGAAGTAGTGACAGTAAGACAAAGTATGCTCTGTGATCGGTATACTAGGTTCCAGTTGATCACAGGTAAGTAGAGTGTTATCACCCTACATATAGGTAATTTTTCCCAATTTTTATTAGGTCGCGGATCACGGCCTTCAGTTCCACATATTCTTCTATTGTGTGCCCATTTCGGTCTGGATGGTAGGAACATGTCTTATGTACGTCCCCGACGTGGTTCTCTTGAGGGGTTTCAGGATGTGTGAAGCCTGAAGACGCTCGTAAATGAGAGCACATGAAACGACTTTTTCTCCCACGCTATGTTTCCGCTCATATGCTTGGAGGGTGATCTTCTCGTCCCTTTTTTTCAAACTTCCCTGAAAAGGAGGCCTATAGATAATTTCTTCCTCGGGTTCTTCTTCAACAACTTCAAGTTCAGTGTCTTCGGGGAAAGGGATTGCTTTATCCAGGAGAGGGTATTTTTTAAGTAGCCTCTGAAGCCTCAAGGATATATCCTCGTCTTTCTACCGTATAGCAGTTGGCTCTTCGTTCATGATAGCAAATCATACCATCTTAGTCGCCAACTCAACGTCTAATGCTGCACTTTTGGCTCGTGCGACTGTGGTGGTGAGTTCCAGTTTTATTCCTCTTTCCTCCATTTCTCGAATCTCCTGTTTGAAACGATGCAGTTTCATCCTTAAATCCCCCTCAGTCGACTTCATCTTGACATTCTAGCTTTTTTCCATCTTAGCGGAAGATTTACCTTTCCTGAGATAATAGAGTAATGTCTTAGGATTTGGTAGTAGGATTTTATTTTTGGCTGAGGAATTCAAGACTCAGGGAATTTTGGTCGAACATTTTGAGTACACTACAACAAAAGTGATATATAGCTACGAAATTATTAGCTACGACAATATCACATAAACAGTTAAAACATACAAGCGGCAAACGCGCGTCCTAAACAAGTAGGGAGACCCTTCTGTGCCAAGGGCCTCCTAGCATATTTGAAAGATGTATGTGTAGAATTGAACCATTTTGTTACCTCAAAGCAAATTTTGCACATATAAAATAATGTTCAAAAAGTGAGAATAAGCAGGGGTAATAGGGAATAAATGGGAAATACAAGAGAAAAGACCCACGCAGGGGTCATTTGTAAAGAGTAGCAGGGGTCATTTGAAAAGAGTACCATAACACAAGAGAGGCAAGCCCACGCAGGGGCAAATAACAACAAATACACATAGAAAAATCCACGCAGGGGTAAAATTCACTAAGATTTCCTCGACGGCCCTGCTTCTAATATGTTTTTCTTATTTTGTCTCATGTGGTGCTGAAGCCTATATTGAATCATCAGCAAGTATCCGTCGCACCGACGCCTTTTCTCTTCCCAATCTTCAAACCGCATTCCTCTTTTCTTATCTTTAATCCACGAGTTGAGCTCTCCCAAATCGTTCCTCAAGTTTTCTAATTCTCGAGTTACACTTTCGAGGGCGTATTTATCCTCGTCTTGTTTTCAGAGGAATTCATCATGCATTTCATGAGCTTTCTTTCTGACCTCTCTCAATTCTGTAAAAGCCTTAGACTCTCTGTCCTCCAAACTGCGGTAGATGTTTGGAACTGGGAAGGAGATGCCTTGCAAATTGTCTTTCAACCAAGCTTTGTAAGTTTCATCATACCCAGTATTAAATAGGTCCGTGGCAATGGTGTATTTATCCATTCGTACTGCCTTTTTCCATTCTTTCAGCATCTCTGAAGCCTCAGGCACTCTATCATCCCCGATGTCGAACACATAGACACAATAGTATGCGTTTGGGGGTGTAGTTTGTTTTCTTCCGAACTGCCTCAGGACCCGGACGGGTACATATGGGAGAATACCCCAAATACCTGGTAGGGGAAGTACAAGTTGTCTTTCACCCTAGACTATAATATTTTTTTAGATGAAACGGTCGAACATCCACTGAATATCTTCTTCTCTTAACTCAGAGAAAATCTGAGCCTATCTTTCTCTAGTTCTCCATTTTTCTAAATCTGCCCAGAACAATATATCATTCAAACTCTTAAGAGCATTATGATCATCGAGGGTATGGAGCTTTTGAGTCCCGTGTCCCTTCGCCAAATGGCTCATTATCCACCATTGGAAGAGGAGGTTACAACCCTGAAAATAACGACACCCTTCCTTGCACATGTCAGATAGGATGACAGGCGCGATGGGGTAATATTTCACTTGCTTTTGGTTCTCATACACACGGAAGAGAGTGTTTGCGAGCATAATTATCCGAGGGTTAATACTGAGGCTTCGGTCTTGGGGAAAAACCATAGTACCTAACAGTGCAATAGTGAACGCCAGGGGTCTGATCCCATCCTATTCTCTGAAAGTAACCCTGAATTTTTGTTTATAATTTTCATAAAAGCCTGCATATCCAAATCTGACATAGAGATCCCTGAAACCGATGCTTGACCCAAGGGCCCAGTATATAGAATCCTTTCTTAATCCGAGCCACTTTATAATTTCCTCGACAGTAGGCTTGTTAGTGATTAGGATGTCCTCCTATTTTCTTACTCTTCTTTCAAGCCCTGTACCTACGGTATCTATGTCGTCCTGAATTTCCTCGATTGTCGGGGTGATTTCCATGGTCCCAAATCGGAACACCATTTTCTCATTATCCCAGTAGCCGGTGAGGATTTCAATTAGTTCGGGCCATCCAACCATGTTGATGAGCTCTATTAGGTCCCCTACATATTTGTTATGGTCCCTTCTGTGAAGCATGTTGAGGTCGTTGTACCATAACTTGAGCAGATCTGGGGCCCGCACAACCATGTCGAACTTAGGAAACTGAGCCATACCTACAAAATAAAACTCGGTTAAACCCCCCCCTAAATAGGTAACAATCAGGTTTCCATACATACATCTTTCAAATGTCAAATAATATGATATGTCGTTAGGTCGTGGACCTTGGAAATGATTTTTGGCGGTTTTGCTAATGGACTTAATACGCCTTGGGTATTATGTCGTCTTAGGCTAATGCTTAGATTAGGATTTGGTTTCTCTCTAATCTAGGTTGACTAGAATTGGTTTAGAAATGACAGGTTACCCAAGTCGGACAAACAACGGGGTGAAGTCTAATAAACGACGGTTGATGACCACAAGCCAACTATTCGTTTATCACTTCCAAATAGTTCAAATGCTATTTTTCTGAAGGACAGCCGTGGTAAAACACGTAACCGCCTTTTTTTCTAATACAATCTATTTGCCGTTTGGCGGAATTAATGTCATGAATGCCACAGTTTTATAATACAATAAATAAAACAAGTAAACAATTAAACATATATAGCCAAACAAGTTAATCTTAAGGTTAGGACTATTCAATTCCCCAGCAGAGTCGTCATTCTGTTTTATTTAAAAATGAAAAAATGGAGTTTTAAGAGAGTCACCACTAATTTTTTAAAGAAAAACTAAGAAAACTATTTTTTCAAAAGATTAAAACAGTAAATCTAATGAAAATATTTAAAGAGGGTTCGGGGTTCATATTAACATTTCGAGAAGGGTTTGAAAGCACCTAAAATGTCCACTAACATGCGGTTATCCGGTAATTAACTATATTTGGCTAAATGATTTTAAAACAAAAGCATGCTTGACAAGTTTAGAAAATAAACAACTTAAGACTTGAATTATTTTTTAAGGGAAAGGGAGATAGTATAAGGGATTTACTTAAATAAAATATTTTACAAAGTAACTTAAGTAGTAAAATAAGTATGATTATTTAGTCTTTAGAAAATCTAGAAACGACTATCCTTTTGGGGAAATTGAATTAGGACAACCTTAAAATCGACTAGCAAATAAATAATTAAGCAAATACGAAACAAATAAAATAAAGATAAAGAAAGTTTTGGGCCCAAGTCTGGTTTTCTGTCCGCCTGGGCCAGCACTTGTGCCTAATTCTGATTTGGACCTATGGCCCATTTTCACACCTGTCCTAAACAAACTAAAGTGAGTTAATTTCTTATTGGGTTTTAGGCCCCATTCATGCTTTAGTACCTGTCCGAAGCACTAATCAAGGAATAATAGTTGCAATGAGAGGGCTTAGGGCTAAAATAACAAAATACGGCTTTCAAAATAAAGAGTGGGCCTTTGGCCCAATCTTTTCAATTCTCTGATCTACTGCGTTTTCTTTCAACTCCGGGACATGTTCGTCAATTTTACAGCTAACTGACTCGATAAAAGGAATTTGAGCCTTTATAACTCTCTCAAAATGCAGGAGGAATATGATTGGAGTTCACGGAGAACTCGGACAGATTTCACATGCAACAAAATAAATAAAATGTATAAGTAATACTCATAGTAATTCATAAGAGAAAACAAAGTAATCAGACACTTTCAAAATAGTAACTTCGAAAAGAAAAGAAACAATGATACGCCAAACATACGACTTAACTAGGCTACTGTTGACCCAAATTGGTAAAAGATCTATTAATCATGCAATCCTCCTCCTTCAAATGATATTAAAGGGTATTCTAATATCACAGTCAACCAAAAAAATTCAAACTTTGCACCAGAAAATAAATATTACTACATCATTTTCCATAAATAAAAATGATAAGGGTCAATTCCTCTTCACGGTTGACAAAGCAACCCACAAGCTCAACTTAACAAAGAAGACAAGCACTTACTAATTTAGAAGAGAAAGATTTTACTGCTAACAACAAAACTTAGAGCTTGACATTTTATACAAGTGAACAGGAGCTTGACACCAAGAAAAAAAAATAAAACTCATGCATATTAAATTCAGATATACAATACCGACCAAAGCCACATAAGTAAAAATAGAGATATATTGCAGGGAAATCTTGATGAAACTACCAGTAACACAAATCGACACTAGGATCGAAACATACTATATTGATAGATTTTTAAAACTCCTACACTTAAACAAAGATAAGAAAATGATAGCACACACGACTAAACATTGCTGAGATGAAACAAGCTCAAACCAGTAAAGGAGAGAGAGGTGACAGAACTTAGAAATATGTTGTCGACCCTCATTCTTGGATCAAGTTTAAGCAAATATACTTTAACATGGGTTCTAACAATGCTATCAACTATCATCCTGATTTTGGAGAATTGAAAACAAAGCCTATACCTCGATAACGACTCAACAAAACAACCAAGTAAATAATTAAAATGAACAGTCACAGATGTGATACAAGAACTCGAAACAACAGCAAATACAACATAAGAACTCAAAATATTGACATCTTAGTTCATTCGTCCAACTTGACGTGAAAGAATGAAAGATAAGATGTTGAGTATTAAGCAGTAAAAAAAACGATTCAAAGATACTCAAGAAGCAAGCTCAAGAAGGAAAATAACAAGACAACATTTCAGATAAACAGCAGAGAAAGCCAACGAATCCCCAAAGTCTTAGCTCGATACTAAGCCGATTCAATAAAATGACTAAGAATACATACATCATATTGAAACAACACCAACTTAATAGTAACTAACATCCAACAACCACAAACTAAAAGCTTTCAAACATCAGAATGTGACTCTGAAATATAAGAAGAGATGAAGAGAACATTCTGAAGAAGAAAATGATACATTTTTCCCGGCAGAGAATGAGGACGAGACGAACATTGATGACGACCTTGACCACGGAAAACTCGAACACAAACAGTAGACAAGAAGTTTAGGCAAGAATATCAAACCCAAACACTAAAAAAAGCAAGTATCTCCTATGTTTTTCCTTGAAGTGTATTCAGTAGGTATTTTAGCTATTTTTGTTGCCTTAGTTAAAAATTTCCCAACCCCTACAATGGAGAAGGAGAGGGATTTATATAGGAGAAAAATTAGGGTTCACTGATGGGAAAAGGCGGGTGAATTTTTGGAGAAGCTTGGGGCAAAATTGTAAATCTGAATTCAACCCAAATTTGAATTTCCTTCTCAAGGATGAGGAAAAGTTGTTGCTTGTACGAGAAATTCGGATTTCCCGCCAAAATCCCAAAAGTTGGAATGGACATTGGCGGTCTTGATTGATCCTTCGTCCTTGAAGCTCGACATGGTGCCAATCCAAGTGAGCAAAAGACAACAAACACGGCTGCCAGGACAAATTTGCAGGTACTTCACCTGCTGGAGCAGTACGAGTGTACTGGTAAGGCAAAAATAATAAAAAATGATGAGAAAAATGTACACAAATGCCGTGAATTACATTTCATGTATTTTGATGGTGATTGTTGCATATTGTTGTTGTCGCCGAGAGTGGAACCGTACGCGCTGCTTCGTTAACATTTGAGAACGTTGGAGTCGTTGTCCACGCGTTGGACTGTTGGAATTTTGTCATCGTTTGCAATTGTTGCTTCACTCGTTGATGTTGTTCACACCGCCTGGGTTTAACGTTTTAGAAAGTTGGAGTTGGTGTTGTCGCTTCTGGTTTCTTTTGAGGATAAAGAAGGTGGGATGGACCGGGTTATTTAGGAGTGGGCTGGGACTGCTAGGATTGGAAATAGTGGAATTAAAAAGGGAATTGGGCCGACTGGGTCGGAAAACAGAAGGGAAAATAATTTGGGCTCTGAAAAGTGTTGAAGCCAATTGAAAGATTTTGGCTAAAAATTGTAATCAAACAGTAGCCCAAATAAATTTCAAAGGTAACCAAATCGAATTTGATCGATGAATTTGGTCAAAACTTAAACAAGACGAATTAACACGAATTAATTAAAGAGCTTCTTACTCTTAACGAAATAAAATAATTAACTTAATTATAAACTAACCAATTTAACTAACTCAAAAAATATAACTATAAATTATACTAAACTAAATTAATAAAATATTTATTTTAACAAATGAGAAATCTTTTGATATGATTTTCAAACATTTATAAAATATACTAATTACATATATAATTATATGAAATATATTTATTATTCAAAATACTATAAAAATAGACCGAAATTACCTAAAATAACCTTGAAACTACTTGAGTTTTATAAAGCTAATTATTCTAAATCGTTTAAAAATCAAGAAGCTCGGAAATTAATTATTATCGGGGAGGGTCAAAATTTGGTGTCAACACTTTTAACACCCTATTTCTCAAGTCTTCACCAAGATACCCAAAGCTCAAAATGGCCAAGTGGAACTCTACTACCAACAACACATAACAATAATGTAGCCCACTCATACTCAAGACAACATCAAAAACTTAACATATAAAGTCACAAAAGGCCAAAAAATATCGGAATCTAGTAAATCATAAAACACATACCGGTATCAACATTCAGAGGTCACTCTTGATCATCTCTATCTTGAAGAGCATAGAACCGATTCTTATTTTGAGGCTCCCCATCCGAACCACTAGTGGCAACTTTCTTATCCTCTCTTCCCTTAACCTTAAGCACCGTGCAATCTCTCTTTTTGTGCCCACTCTTCCCACAACCATAACAACCCTCCATGCTGGCTAAGCACTTACCATGGTGATTTCTCCCACACTTGGTGCAAGTAGGCTTAGGTAATGGATACCCACTACCTTTCTCTTGGTTAAACCTAGGGGTATTGGGAGAATCTTGACAGGAATATCTTTGTTTAAACTTAGGTCTACCTTGTCCATCGGACTTAGCATTGGATAAGTTCCCATCACCGGTCCTAGCCCTTTTTGCCTCCCTATTCTTTTCCTTGAATTTGGACTCCTCAATTTGTTGGGTGTAAACCATAAGACGTGATATATCCATATCATGAAGGAGCATTGCCGTACGACATTCTTTTTCTACCAAGTCGGACACACCCATCAAGAACCTACTCATCTTATCTCTCGAATCCACCACCATAGATGGAGCATACTTGGATAGTTGGGTAAATTTCAAGGCATACTTCTTAACACTCATGCTACCTTGCCTAAGGTTAATGAACTCTTCTACCTTAGTTTCCCTCAACTCTCGGGGAAAGAACCTATCAAGAAATGCCAACTTAAACACCTCCCACTCTATGGGACCCGCTCCTACCGGCCTACCATCTTTCCATTGTAAATATCATACTTGTGCTACAACTCTCAATTGGTAAACGACTAACTCCGCTTTCTCTACCGAAGTTACCCCCACGATAGCGATCACCTTATACACCTCATCTATAAACCCTTGAGGATCTTCCTCTACTTTGGAGCCATAAAATTCCGGAGGGTTCATTCTCATAACATCCCTCACTCTTAAAGTCACATAATTCACATTAGGATTCACCGGAGCTACCATTTCTCTATTGACATGAGCCGCCAAGGCTTGAGCTAACATTTGGATAGCCGACTTAAAATCTGCATTAGTCACATTCTCCCTATATGGTCAATTGGAGCTTGAGGAGGAGCTTGGGGTGGAACTTGGAGAGGAACCTCTTGGTATTCATTGTCTTCCTCATTCCTCCTAGCATTTGCCCTTATATTAGCCATACCCTAAAAACCATAGGGCACAGATTAAGAGAAAGACCTAACAGAGCCAAACTCTATGGCACAACTTAGAGAATGAAGAAGTGAAGTTTCCTAAGCATCCAATAGCCTCGTATTCATAAATGTGGTGCCAAGACTCTACTAGATGTGGTTTGAGACATGCTAGAACCATTCTAAACGTTGTGCTCTGATTACCAAGTTTGTAACGACCCAATGGTACACCCTAGATGTAACATGGCACATAGAATCCCAAAAGACTCCATGTAAGCCACTTAGCATATCATAACATAAGATAATAGAAAAGTTCTGAAATTTTAAAACATTTTCCATACAATCAAAGTATTTACAAAAGCAAAGCAGAAGCCTTATTACACTTGTCTCAAACCATCTAAAATAAATTTGAAAAACTCTTGGGACAAATCCCATACAATAATCTCAAAACATAAAAGAAAGACATAAAGTAAAGGTGATCAAATCCTCGATGCTATGAGGACGCACCAAGTCTTCAATTCCTTGCTCTTCTAGAAACCTAGCCACAAGAATGGAACTCAAAATCACCGGACCCTACATTTGATGAGAATGTAGGCAAGAGTATGCGTTAGTACAAAAGTACTAAATATGATAGCTAGCATAACATCATAAGAGCTTAACATAAGGGTTAGTCAACATAAGCCATACGCCATAATCATAAGAGACACTTCATGAAACATAAAATATAAGCATAAGAGACAACAACATAGTCATAAGCATAATCTCCAACATAGGCATACAATAAGCATTAGTCAACCCTTAGTCCTTCATATCATAAGAAGAACACTTCTTAAATAGCTTCAAGTCATACTTGTGCAATGCATGGATAAGACCCCATAATCTCACCCACACTAAGTACCACCTTAGGCCATCATACATACTTACCATCTTAGGATATCATCCTTAGCTTATTTCTCATAGACAAGGGAATCTCTTATCTTTAGTCAATCATAACAAGAAAGGCAACTATAGCACAATCCTATCTAAACATACATCATATAAAAGAAATACTTTCTAGGTAACTGTAAGTCATACTTGTGCAATGCATGAATAAGACCCCATAATCCTATCCATATTAAGTATCACTTTAGGTCATTGTACTCATGCTTCTTGGTTAGGGACTAGTCCCTCTTTTAAGACATTGGAACACTATGAGATACTTCTTCAAGCATGTCTAAGTTCATTATGTATTTGAACACTTGGAGATGCTTCCTCAAGCATGTCTTAGTTCATTATGCGTTTGAACACTTGGAGATACCTTTTAAAGTATGTCTTAGTTCATTGGACAAGGAGATTGCTACTAGAAACCCGGACTTCTCTATGCGGAGGTTTCCATCCCATGAGACCTACTTTTGGGAAAACATGGACTCTATTATGTGTGAGTTCCCCCTTTACTTTGGAAGCCCGGACTCAACTAGGTGTGGCCATCCTTTCTCTTGGAGACCCAGACCCGACTATGTGTGAACTTCCATCTCATTGTCAATATCCATTAGGGCCAAGCATACACCCCTTAGACTAGTTATTAAGCCTTACTTAGCTCATGACTCATGGAGGGGTGTCCTTGACAACCAATCCATGTCTCAAGTGATTCTATTACTTTATGCATTCAAACATTCATAAGGTAGATGAGGTGGGTAAAGTCCTTCCACAACCATGATGTTTATTAGTCTACCGTTCTCATATAGGCTTCACTCTCAAAGCCATTACAAGCATAATTTAACATATTAGCTTTACTCTCAAATCCCTAAAATTTTACCTTCATGACTACAAGCCTTAATCTCAAAGATTTACTTCTTACAATCATCATACATACCTAGATTACAAGGTATTCTAATCGCATGCTTCATTCTTAAGTGATTCTAGTCATATATCATCATAAAGGTTCAATATCAAGCCTTACTAATCATGATGCATCATATATACTATAATCTAATTCAATTCATCTCTACATGCTTTTGTTCATGAATAATTACTATACATGTCATCAATTCTAGAAGATCATCTATGACTCCTCAATTTTCCTTCACAAGGCCACATTACTTCAATTTCACCAATTAGACTAGGGTTAGCCATAGAAAACATGTAATATCATCATAATAACATGATTCACTACCAAATAAATCATAAACAAGCAATATCCACTCAATTGGATTCATACTCAACTCAACCCACAATATTGGAAGGAACCCTAACTTAAATTGGGGATTTCATCTTCACAATTGGGGGATTCTAGGGGATTCCATAGATGGAAGAATCCTTGGATGAATAAGATATCATATCTTAATTATAAAGCCCTACAAAGCTTGCAAAAATAGAGTCTTGACCTAACTTGATTCTCTTCTTCTTCTTCTTCTTTCTAGAGAGAAAATTTCTTGGAGGGAATTGGGTTTATTTTGGTGAATTGAAATAATGACTAGGATCGATGAATTTAGGGTTCTAATAGCTTTATATAGGTGGTCTAAACTCTAATAAAACAACACCACTTAACCCCTAATTAATTCCAGAAAGTTCCATAATACCCTCACTTAACTGCCTAAGACCAACCTGCTGCCTCACCTACGAGACAACACCCACGGGTCATGAGTGGACCCACGGGCCGTATTGGTCAATCGTGGGTGGTGGTCTGAGGCTGTTTTTTGGGGGTCTTGACCCACGAGGCGTGGACGCCCTCTACGGGGCGTGTGTACACTACCTTGGGGTAGATTCTAGGGTGGTTTGCTAAGGTCCTCTTAAAGGACCCTTGGTTGGTCCTTGGGAAGTCATACCTTGACGTTCTACCCCGAAACCCTTCACTCTAAGTAAGGGAAGCTAAATTTATGACTCTAACCCTCACAACAACCTCTATAACCCTCACATAAAGCTCTAGTTTAGCGTTCTAGTTTCTGGGTGTTACAAAGCATTACTTATCATAATCATCACATATGCCTAGATCTCAAGACATTCTAATCATATGCTTTATCAATTTTAATCATATATAATCATATAGGTTCAATCTCAAGCATTACTAAATCATAATTCATCATGCATACTTGATGTTAATCAATTCATATCTATAAGTTTTATTCTTAGAAATTCATGTCTATGTGCTCTAGTCTCAAGCAATTCTTCATGTACTTCATCAATCCTAGAGGATCATCTCTAAATCCTCAATTTCCCCTTTCATGGCATAAAACCCAACTATATCAAATTCACTCTAGAATCATAGGTTAAGCATAAATACATGTATAATCATACTAAAAACATGTAATTCCATCATAAACAATCATAAACAATCATAATCCACTCTATTGGATCACAACCCATAATATTAGAAGAAACCCTAATTTGACTTTGGGAATTCTTCTTCTAAATTGTGGAAAACATGGGGGCTTCATGGATGAAAGGAATCCATGAATGAATAAGCCATCATACCTTAATTACAAAGCCTACCAAGCTTTAAACAATGGAGACTTGACTTGACCTTGCTTGATTCTTCTTCTCCTCCTTCTTCTTCTTCACTTTCTAGAGAGAGGATATTTTAGTGAGAATTGGGTTTCTTTTGGGATCTTGAAGTAATGACTTGGAATCACTTAATTTAGGGGTCTAAAGTGTTTATATAGGTGGTCTTGATGAGGCTAAAATGACATCACTTAATATTAATTAAAATCGGAAAACCCCAAAGTGCCCCTAAACATAACCCCCAAAACTGCCCCCAGGTCATCATTCACGAGACCACGTTGACGGGTCGTGGATGGAACCACAGACCGTCCTGGTCAGGCATGGTTTGGTGACTGCAACTTTTTGGCCAACCACAGACCCTCCATCCACGGGCGTGGATTGACCAACGGGGCGTAGGCCCCTCCGTTGGTCACTGCCCAGGAAGTTTTCTAGAGGTAGTACCTTGACGTTCTAACACGAAGCCCTTTTATTTTAAGTACGGGGAGTTTCATTCATGGCTCTAACCCTCACGTTATGCTCTAGTTTAGCCTACTAATTTCTGGGGTGTTACAAAATATCCCCCTTGGGAACATTCGTCCTCGAATGACGTCTAGATACCTTACGAAAGTAATGATTCAAGATTAGCAGCCCATCATGCATGCAACATTAAAATAATGTACAATTTAAAGGAAGAAACTTCAACTCCATCTCAAACATAACCAATGCATCACAAGGAAGTAGGAACTACATATAACAATCCATTACGCATGAAAACTCAACATTTCTCATATTCATAGGAGTAACTACCTACTTCAAACTAAAAGCGTGCTCAACACAATTTCATGGAGCCTTTATGCAATATACTCATAAAAAAAATACATAACTAAAGCATGTTCAACAATTCATCTCATAAAGCATATAGGCAAATTCATACTCAATGCACAACAACATGAGGAAAATCAATCATGCAACCTCATTTTCTTTCAAAACACAAGTTTTTCATGAACATGCACCACATAAGGAAATCATGGAAACATCTAAAACACATATGACTTCACATAAGGAACAACCCATGAAGAACTCATCATCTCAAGGCTAAAGGAGGAATACAAGGAAAAGGATGAGGATATCAGGACATCTTATTGGCCCTCAGCCTCCCAAGTAGCACCCTCAACTAAAACCCTCACTACAAAAACATCACTCCTCCACATTTTCATGGAAACCACTTCCTTGTTCTTCTACGTCTTAGCTTGCCGTTCTAAGATCCCAACCGGTACTTCTAATTTAGAGAAATACTCATTAAGTCCCCAACTCTTCTAAGGGATCTATGAATGTCGAATTTCCAACACACTTCCTTATCATAGAGACATGGGAAGCCGGATGCACCTATGTCAACTTCTTAGGCAACTCTAGCTCACAAGCAACCTTACCAACATGCCTCAAGATCTCATATGGGCCTACAAAATGAGGAGTAAACTTTCGAAACTCACTACACCTCTCAAGGTGAGAATTTCAAGCAAACCCAAATCATGAACATCAAGAACACTCAACGACCTTGATATCTAAGCACACCATCTCCCTCTTGGGAGTAAGCCTATACGGACTTCCTAAGCACCATTTCCTTCAACTCTAAGGTCGGATCAAGTTATTACTAAGATTTCACATCCATTACACTAGATGATTCTAAACCATGGTGAATTACACTTTTACCCTTTTTAGAGGAGTCAACTCACTCAACACATCTAGGCATTACTTAATCACCCTCTTCATCACATATATCAACATACCCCAAAACTCATCATGACTAAGTCAGGTTCTACCATCAAATAAACATAACCATAATGCAACCCATTCATACCAAGGGCAACATCAAGGTTTATCATACGAAGTCTTCCAAGTCACAAAAGACAAGCAACACCAGAATCTAAATAAGCATAAAACACATACCGGGAACAACATTTGGAGGACTCTCTTGTTCACCTCTAGCTTGGAGGGCATTGAACCTATTTTGCTTTGGAGCATTCGCACCCGAACCAATTGGACCGGATGAAGGGTAGGGTTGAGACCTACGACGACTATCCCCTTCATTTCTAGCAATTATAGGGCAATGCCTTATCTTGTGGCCCAACTCACCACAACTGAAACAAACATTGGAACCTGCTAGGCATTTACCCACATGTCTCCTATCACACCTATCATAAGAAGGACATAGGGACTCACTACTAATTCCTTGTGGTTTAGGGTTTGACACTCTATCTTCACTATACTTAGGATCATTGGAGTAATCTTGTCCTGAAGTCCTTTGTTGATTCCTAGAATGACCATGCCCATCAGACCTCACATGAGAGGAATCACCATAATCATTTCTAAACCTTTTTTCTCCCTAGCTCTCCATTTTAGTTTCTCCTCCTCAACTTGTTGAGCATAAATCATAAGGCGAGAAATATTCATATCATGATCAAGCATGGTTGTATGACATACTTTCACTACCAAATCGGACACTCCTGACACAAACTTACTCATCCTCAACCTAGAGTCGGCCACCAAAGATGGAGCATACTTAGACAATTGGGTGAACCTCAATGCGTATTCCTTAACACTCGTATTACCTTTCCTAAGGTTAATGAACTCAAGAACTAAAGCTTCTCTCATCTCTAGAGGGAAGAACCTATCTAGAAAAGCACTCTTGAACCTTTCCCACTCTATGGGACCCATTCCTACTGGTCTAGACTCTTTCCATTGATTAACTTGAGGAGCCCCTTTGAGTTGGTAAGAAGCCAACTCTACCTTCTCTACCGGAGTCACTCCCACAAAGTCCAACACCTTAGAGACCTTATCTATAAAATCTTGAGGAGGAGCTTGGGGATTCACTTCTTCATCCACATTGTCTTCCTCATTCCTCCTAATGTTAACCCTTGTAGTAGTCATATCCTGAAAACCATTGGGCACGGATTAGGAGAAAGACCTAATAGAGTTAAACTCTATGGAACGACTTAGAGAATGAAGAAGTGAAGTTTCCTAGACATCTAATAGCGTCTCATTCATAAATGTGGCGCACTTCACACTTATGAACAAGACTCTACTAGATGTGGTTTGAGACATCCTAGAACCATTCTAAACTTTGTGCTCTAATCACCAACTTTGTCACAACCCAGGGGTACCCCCTAGATGTAACAAGGCGTACAAGACTCTGAAAAGTCCCATACAAGCCCCTTAGCATATCATAACATAAGATAATAGAAAAGTGTGGAAATTTAAAACATTTTTCCAATACAATCAAAGTCTCATAAAATGAAGCGAAAGTCTCTAACATTGTCTCACACCATCTAATACATGAAAGTCTTAGGGACACAATCCGTACAAAAGTCTAAACATAAAGAAATACATAAAAGAACATAGTGGTCAAATCCTCGATGCTATGAGGACTCACCAAATCTTCATTTGATTGTTTCTAATAAGATCCTAGCCACGGGAATGGAAGTCCATATTGCCGGACCCTACATTTGATAAGAATGTAGGCAAGAGTATGCGTTAGTACAATAATGTACTAAATATGATGGCTAGCATAAATCATCAACATAAGCATAATAAAGGCATTAGTCAACATAAGACATATACGATAATCATAAGAGGCATCAACATAAGGCATAAGCTATAGGCATAAGATACAATAACATAATTATAGGCACAATCAATGCAACTAGATCAAAATAATATAAGAGAAACACTTCATAGATAACCTCAAAGCATGCTTGTGCAATGCATGGATAAGACCCCATAAATCTCACCCATGCTAAGCAAACCATTTCAGGCCCTCATTCATATTCATCATCTTTTGACATCATCCTTAGCTTATTTCTCATAGACAAGGGAACATTCACTTTTAGTCAAAACATATCAAGAAAGGCAACTATAGAAACAATCCAAGCTCAGCATACATCATACAAGTAAACCTCATATCAAAACATACTTACAATACTTCCTTGAAGTAACCTTAGTTCATCATACATGTTCATGTTCTTGTGGTTGAAGATAATTGGATATCATAAGTCATAACATCCTAATCAACATATGCTAGCATCCTCTTTATAACTTTGAACAATGATGGGATACTTCCTTAAGCATTCCTTAGTTCATTATTAGAGTTGTCATTGTGGGAATTAGCCTTAACCAACATGAGACCATGTGAGCTATAACATGATCACCCGGTGTCTCCCACACCGAAATGGGTTGTTCTACTTGCCTAAGGTAGAATCATGATTTGTTAGCTTAGGAGGATCCATTAGCTAAATTACCTATGGGGGCACGTAGTTTATGGGATACGGAGATTGCTACTAGAAACCCGACCTCAACTAACGGGAGAGCTTCCATCTCAATGTCAATATCCACTCGGTGCTAAGCATAATTCCCACGGAATACTTATAAAGTCTTACTTAATTCATGTTTCATGGAAGGATGTCCTTGACAACCAATCCATGTTAGTTCATAGGATAGCTCATTAGATCATGCCTGAGAAAACCTTTCACCGTCCATGTCATGTATAGATTCAATAGGTGAGAAAGCCTTTCAACCTTAAAATTTGCATACTGTGAGGAAACCTTTCACATCAAAGCATATTTATGCATATGTGTGTATACGAGAATACCCTTTCAACAACACAACAACTACTTCATAATCATAAACACTTCATTCTCAAAGTGTAATCATAGCATTTACATAAATTTTAAGAAAACTTGTATAATCTCACAGTTTTCTCTTTCAAGGTTCATAACTTACTTTCAATCATCACATCTAGAATTCAAGCATCAGACATGAATTTCATAATAACATGCATACCTTCATAATATAGGTCATGTGGGTAAATCCTTCCACAACAATCCTATCTAACAGTCATCAAACACATAAGCTTCACTCTCAAGCCTTAACAATTAACACTCATAATTACAAGCTTTACTCTCAAAGCATTACTTCTCCTAATCATCACATATGCCTAGATCTCAAGACATTCTAATCACATGTTTTAAGCAATTTTAATCATATATCATCATATAGGTTCAACCTCAAGCATAACTAAATCATAATTCATCATGCATACTTGTCCTTAATCAATTCATATCTATAAGCTTTATTCTTAGAAACTCATGTCTATGTGCTCTAATCTGAAGCAATTCTTCATGTAGCTCATGAATCCTAGAAGATCATCTCTAAATCCTCAATTTTCCCTTTCATGTCTTAAAACCCAACTATATCAAATTCACCCTAGAATCATAGGTTAAGCATAAATACATGTATAATCATACAAAAATCATGTAATTCCATCATAATCCACTTTATTGGATCATAACTCATAACATTAGAAGAAACCCTAGTTTGACTTGGGGAATTCTTCTTCTAAATTGGGGAAAACATGGGGGCTTCATGGATGAAAGGAATCCATGAATGAATAAGCCATCATACTTTGATTACAAAGCCTACCAAGCTTGAAACAATGGAGACTTGACTTGACCTAGCTTGATTCCTCTTCTTCTTCTTCTTCACTTTCTAGAGAGAGGATATTTGAGAGAGAATTGGGTTTCTTTTGGGATCTTGAAGTAATGGCTGGGAATCACTTAATTTAGGGGTCTAAAGTATTTATATAGGTGGTTTAAATTAGGCTAAAATGACATCACTTGATATTAATTAAAACCGGAAAACCCCAAAATGCCCCTAAACTTAACCCCCATAGCTGCCCCCAGGTCACCATCCACGAGACCACGTTGACGGGCCGTGGATGGAACCACAGACCATCCTGGTCAAGCATGGTTTGGTGACTGCAACTTTTTGGCCAACCACGGACCCTCCATCCACGGGGGGTGGACTGACAACGGGGCGTAGGTCCCTCCGTTGGTCACTGCCCAGGCAGTTTTCTAGGGGTCTTCCTTAAGGGCCCATGGTTGGTCCTTGAGGGGTAGTACCTTGATGTTCTAACACGAAACCCTTTTATTTTAAGTACGGGGAGTTACATTCATGACTCTAACCCTCCCGTTATGCTCTAGTTTAGCCTACTAATTTCCGGGGTGTTTACAAAACACCTCAAAAAAAAATCAACTTGCACCAATGACTTTAAAATATCGAAACGAAAAGAACAAAATTTTATTTTTGTCGTAACTGTCTGAATTTTTTTTATTTTTCTTCATAAATATCTGAAAAATATAAAAATCAAGAAAAATACATAAAAAATACAAAAAAAAATCCTCAATTTTTTTTTGACTTGCACCAAGGACTTTACAATATCGAAACGAAAAAAATATCAAAATTTTAATTCTTTTTGTAACTATCAAAAAAATTATTTTTTTTCGTAAATGTTCGTAAAATATAAAAATTAAGAAAAATACAAAAAACACTTCAAAAAAATTTCAACTTCCACCAATGACTTTAACATATCGAAACGAAAAAAATATCAAAATTTTACTTCTTTTCATAAGTTTCCGAATTTATTTTTATTTTTCTTTGTATATGTACGTAAAATATAAAAATCGAGAAAAAAATACAAAAAACATACTTCAAATTTTTTTTGACTTGCACCAATACTTTCGAATATCGAAATTAATAAAGGATCAAAATTTAACTTTTTTTCGTAACTGTCAGAATTTATTTTATTTTTCTTCGTAAATGTCCGTAAAATATTATAATCAAGAAAAATACCCGAAAAGTACAAAAATACCTCAAAAAAATTTCGACTTGCACCAATGACTTTACAATATCAAAACTAAAAAAAGATCAAAATATTTCTTCATTTCGTAACTGTCTGAATTTTTTTTTTTTCTTCATAAATGTCCGTAAAATATTAAATTAAGAAAATACATAAAAAAACCACCTCAATTTTTTTTTGACTTGCACCAATGACTTTACAATATCGAAATTAAAAAAAAAGATCAAAAATTTACTTTTTGTCAAAATGTTCGAATTATTTTTATTTTTCTTCGTAAATGATCGTAAAATATAAAAATTGAGAAAAATACATAAAAAATTTTTTTACTTGCACCAATTACTTTAGAATATCGAAACGAAGGTATTCTCGAAATTTTACTTCTTTTCAAACTGTCCAATTTTTTTTTATTTTTCTTCGTTAATATGCGGGAAAAAATAAAAATCAATAAAAATACAAAACACACCTCAAAAAAATTTCGACTTGCACCAATGACTTTACAATATCAAAACAAAAAAAAGATGAAATTTTTTGTTATTCTCGTAGCTGTCCGATTTTTTTTATTTTCTTCGTAAATGTCCGTAAAATATAAAAATCAGGAAAAATACATAAAAAACACAAAAAACACCTCCAAAAAAATTTGACTTGCACCAATGACTTTACAATTTTGAAACGAAAAAAAATATCAAAATTTTACTTCTTTTCGTAATTGTCCGAATTTTTTTTATTTTTCTTCGCAAATGTCCGTAAAATATAAAAATCAAGAAAATTATATAAAAAATACTAAAAACACCTCAAATTTTTTTTGACTTGCACCAATGATTTTAGAATATTGAAACAAATAAAAAATCAAAATTTTACTTCTTTTCGTAATTGTCTGAATTTTATTTATTTTTCTTTGTTAATGTAGGAAAAACATTAAAATAAATAAAAATACATAAAAAAATACAAAAAATACCTTAATTTTTTTTTGACTTGCACTAATGACTTTACAATATCGAATAAAAAAAAAAATCAAAATTTTAATTTTATTCGTAACTCTCTGAAAAAGTTTTATTTTTCTTTGTAAATGTTCAAAAAATATAAAAATCAGGAAAAATACATAAAAAATACAAAAAACACCTCAATAAAATTTTGACTTGCACCAATGACTTTACAATATAGAAACGAAAAAAATATCAAAATTTTACTTCTTTTCTTAACTGTCAGAGTATTTTTTATTTTTCTTCGTAAATGTCCGTAAAATAAAAAAATCAAGCAATATAGAAAAATAAATCAAAAAAATCCACAAAAATATTTCGACTTGCACCAATGACTTTACAATATCGAAATGAAAAAATATCAAAATTTTACTTTTTGTCGAAACTGTCCAAAAAAATATATGTTTCTTCATAAATGTCCAAAAAATATATAAATAAAGAAAAATACAAAAAACACCTCAAAATAATTTCAACTTGCACAAATAAGTTTAGAATAGCAAAACGAAAAAAATATAAAAAATTTATTCTTTTCGTAACTGTATGAAATTTTCTACTTTTCTTCGTAAATGTTTGTAAAATATAAAAATCATAAAAAATACAAAAAAAATTCGACTTGCATCTTTACAATTTCGAAACTGAAAAAACATCAAAATTTTACTTCTTTTCGTAATTGCCCGAATTTTTTTATTTTTATTCGTAAATGTCTATAAAATATAAAAATCTATAAAAATATATAAAAAAAATTGAGGTGTTTTTTGTATTTTTCTTAATTTTTATGCTTTACGGATATTTACGAAGAAAAATAAAAAAATCGGACAATTACGAAAATAAGTAAATTTTGATATTTTTTTTGTTTCGATATTGGAAAGTTATTGGTGCAAGTCAAAAAATTTCTGAGGTGTTTTTTTATATTGTTGTGTATTTTTCTGTATTTTTATGTTTTAGAAACATTTACGAAGAAAAATTAAAAAAAATCGGATAGTTACGAAAAGAAGTAAAATTTTGATCTTTTTCGGTTCAATATTGTAAAGTCATTGGTGCAAGTCAGAATTTTTCTGAGGTGTTGTTTTATATTATGTATGTATTTTTCTCAATTTTTGTATTTTCGGACATTTACAAAGAAAAATAAAAGATTTTTCGGACAGTTACAAAAATAAATAAATTTTAATAGTTTTCCGTTTTTATATTCTAAATTCATTGGTGCAAGTCGAAATTTTTTGAGTTTTTTTTGTATTTCTTATGTAACTTTCTTTATTTTTATATTTTTCGGACATTTACGAAGTAAAACAATTTTTTTAGGAAATTTTTGAAAAGAAGTAAAATTTTGATTTTTTTTCGGTTCAATATTGCAAAGTTATTTGTGCAGGTTGAATTTTTTTTTGATGTTTTTTTTTATTTTTTTGTATTTTTCTTGATTTTTATATTTTTCGGACATTTATGAAGAATAATAAAAGATTTCGGACAGTTATGAAAAGAATAAAAAAATTCATATTTTTTCGTTTTAATATTATATAGTCATTGGTGCAAGTCAAAAATTTTATGAGGTGATTTATATTTTTTATATATTTTTCTTGATTTTTATATTTTACGGACATTTATGAAGAATTTTTTCAGACAGTTATGAAAGGAAGTAAAATTTTGATATTTTTTTTATATCGATATCCTAAAGTCATTGGTGCAAGTCGAAATTTTTTGAGTGTTTTTGTATTTTTCATGTACTTTTCTTTATTTTTATATTTTTCAAAAAATTACGACGAAAAACATTTTTTTTTAGAAAATCATGCAAAGTAGTAAAATTTTGATCTTTTTTTCGGGTCGATATTATAAAGTTAATTTTTTTTTGGAGGTGTTTATTGTATTTTTTATGTAGTTTTCTTATTTTTATTTTTTTTGAACATTGACGAAGAAAAATAAAAAAATTTGGACAGTTACGAAAAGAAGTCAAATATTATATTTTTTTCATTTCGATATTCTAAAGTTGCTAGTGTGAGGCAAAAAAATTTTGACGTGGTTTTTGTAGATTTAATGTATTTTTCTTGATATTTATATATTTTATGAACATTTACGAAGAAAAAAAAATTGGATCGTTATGATAAGAAGTTAAATTTTGCTCTTTTTTCAGTTCGATATTGTAAATTCATTGGTGCAAGTGAAAAAAAATTGAGGTGTTTTTTGTACTTTTTATGTATTTTTCTTGATTTTTATATTTTTCAGACGTTTACGAAGAAAAATAAAATATTTTCAGATAGTTACGAAAAGAGGTAAATTTTGATATTTTTTCGTTTAGATATTCTAAAATCATTGGTGGAATTTGAATTTTTTTGAGGTGTTTTTTGTACTTTTATTGATTTTTATATTTTACGGACATTTACGAAGAAAAATAAATAAAATTTGAACAGGAACGAAAAGAAGTAAAATTTTGATCTTTTTTCATTTCGATATTGTAAAGTCATTGGTGCAAGTCGAAATTTTCTTCAGGTGTTTTTTTGTATTTTCATAATTTTTATATTTTTTTGGACATTAATGAAGAAAATTAATTTGTTTTGGACAGTTACGAAAAAAAGTAAAATTTAGATATTTTTTCGTTTTGATATTGTTAAGTCATTGATTCAAGTCAAAAGAAATTTGAGGTGCTTTTTTGTATTTCTTAAATATTTTTTCTTGATTTTTATATTTTACGGACATTTACGAAGAAATATAAAAAAAATTCGGACTGTTACGAAAAGAAACAAAATTTTGATCTCTTTTTGGTTTCGTTATATTAAAGTCATTGGTGCAAGTAAAAAAAAAATTGAGGTGTTTTTGGTATATTTTTTATGTATTTTTCTTGATTTTAATATTTTACGGACATTTACGAAGAAAAATAAAAGTTTTTTCGGACAGTTACGAAAAGAAGTAAAATTTTGATTTTTTTTTTCGTTTCGATATTCTTAAGTCAGCTGCACATCGAATTTTTTTGAGTGTTCTTTGTATTTTTCATGTATTTTTCGGACATTTACGAAGAAAAATAAAGAAAATTCAAAAAATTATGAAAAGTAGTAAAATTTTTATCTTTTTTCGGTTCAATATTGTAAAGTCATTAGTGCAAGTCGAATATTTTTTTGAGGTGTTTATTGTATTTTTTATGTATTTTTCTTATTTTTATGTTTTTCAGACATTTACGAAGAAAAATAAATATAAATCGGACAGTTACGAAAAGAAGTAAAATTTAAGTTTTTTGTCGTTTCGATATTCTAAAGTCGCTGGTGCAAGTCGAATTTTATTTGAGGTGGTTGTTTTGTATTTTTTTTATGTATTTTTCTTGATTTTTATATTTTTTACGAACATTTAGGAAGAAAATTACTTTTTTTTGGACAGTTATGAAAATAAGTTAAATTTTGATCTTTTTTTCGATTCGATATTGTAAAGTCATTGGTGCAAGTCAAATAATTTTTGAGGTGTTTATTATAATTTTTATGTATTTTTCTTATTTTTATATTTTTTGGACATTTACTGTCACGACCCGAGTCTACACCCTGGACGTGGCCGGCACTCAAGAACCATTGTTGGTCCCAAGCGAACCCTCATCCTGGCTGACTACAAGTGAAAGACTAACTTAAGCATGCAAAAGCTTAAAAACTGAATAAATATTCGTGAAACTTAAATAGAACGCTTTAACTCAAAAGAAAACTCCGAATAAAATAAATTATTCAACTCGCCATAAAATAGGCAACTTAAGTTTTTAAAACATTTAATAAAATAAATGATACACACTTCTCAGCTATACTGACTATCTATGAAGCCTCTAACTAATAAAAATGGAAGTCGGGACAAGACCCACGACATCCTAACAACTGATATAACTGAAAGGTAAATGAAATCCTCCGGAAACAAGGAGGCTCACCATAGCTAACTCGAACTCTCGGATGTATCAACGAAACTCCTGTTGATGATCCTGAATACATGTGTCTGCATCATGAGAAGATGCAGGCCAAATGGCTCAGTACGTGGAATGTACGAGCATGTAAGAGGAATTCTAAAACATAAACATAAGCTTGAAACTTGATAAAAAGGAAACATACTTACCTCTTTTCAATCTTACTCAACTCAAGGAATACTCCAAACTACTCAAAACTACTCAAACTTATTTAAATCAGAAGTAATCAATGACAAGATACTCAACTCAAAGATTACATACTCAACTCAAGGATATGATATTCGACTCAAAGATATGATATTCGACTCTGGGTACTCAACTCTAGATACTCAACTTTAGATACTCAACTCTGGATACTCATCTCAATATAAAGCACAATACATATGCAATATACTGAAAGCTTTTAAAACGGTGGAAAACAACTTAGTTCGTTAAAGAAAATGCAATAATAAACTCAACTTTACTCATATAATAAAGTAAAATAATTTATGTGGGAGTTTCTCTAACCGACAACCATCACTTAAGAGCTATAGTGACGATACAACACTTTACCTCACGCTGCCAAGGATCATCCTATACCTTGCCATCAGCATAGGACCTGAACTACTAAGTGGATCCAGTAGTCTATTGTGAAAAGGGAGTATGACCCTTTTCTACCCATGGTGGCTACATGGTTTTATGAAGTCGTGAGTTATCTGAACTCATACTCTCCCCCAATTCGGTGCTCAACACTACTCCCAAAATATACTAGCTCTTATGTTTTTTTTAAAAAAACTTCTTCTGTGATTTGAGATTAGTGCTCAAAAACTTAGCTCAAAGGCAGTCTTGGAAATCTAAGTTTCCTCTCTTGCTTCATTTAGAAAGCGATTACTCTTTCTGAAAACTAGCCCGAAGGCTCTTTGGAAATCTCAGTTTCCGTTTTTATTTAAATGTGAAAACATTTTAAATCTCTTTGGGAATACTTAGTCCACGTATACTTTTTGAAGAAATAACTTCAACTTTTCTCTTTACTGAACTCAAAACTTCATACTTAAAACAATGTTAAAACGTTTGTAAAAGACTTCTTAAAATATGGTTCATGCCGAATTATGGACATGAACTAGTCAATGCAAGGTTTTCAATAACTATAGATAGAACTCAAATACTTGGAACTCAAGGAGTTCAATGATACTACTCATTTCAAGAATGCTCAACTCAGAATTCATGCGGAATTATGAGCATGACCTACTCAACTCAATGAGTCAAAGATACTTCTCAAAAGGAATTAGGAACTCAACACTTAAAGGCTTAGAACTTGAAGATACCACTTCTCTGAAGGATGCTCAACTTATGACGTGCATGTAGAGTTTATGGGCATGGACGACTCGACTCAAGGGTCAAAATATCAATAAGGAACTCATGTACAACTCTTCTCCTTCTCATACTTAGTTTCTCAAAATTTAACTCAAATCGATTATGGATCTCAAAGGATTTACAATTGAACTCAAAATTTTCGGGAGCTCTACTCTTAACTCCCTCTTGAATGTGAATTATGAATTCAACAGTTATGGTTCATGCTATGAAAGATCTCATGATGACAAAGTAGACTCATGAATACATTTTCCTCACTCTCATACTCACTTGTTCGAGTATTGAAACAAGTTATTTAAATTTGTAGAAGATTCTTCAAAGAAAACTCAAAGGGACTATCTCAAATGTTCAGAAGAACTCTCAAGGCTTAACTCTTAACTCTACCTTGAATTTAGATTTATGGATTCAAGGTTGTGATTCATGTTCATGGATGATTTCTAGGTGTTTAGAAGTCATTTAGAGTAGTTAGAATCAATGGGAAATGTTAGGACACTTTAGAATAACTTAGATAGGCTAAACGATGAAAAACTGGTGAAAAATGCCAATACGGGCGCGTCCCTGGCTCACCGCGCCACGCCCCATTTTACTGGGGCTCGTTTCTGGCGCACTGCTGGCGCGTCACCGCAGCCTTCCTAGCACAACAGGGGAGCGTCGCGCCCGCATTTCTCCAGGTAAAACTGATGAACCTTTGTTCTCATTTTCTGACCTTAAATCGCTTTTAATCAATTTCTTTTCTCAAATTTTCCTTAGATTGAATTACCCAACCTAAGTACAAACTAATCCACACAAAAAAAACACTCAAAACAATCACTTTCATCTCAAGAAATCATCAAAACCCCAACAAAACAAGATTAAGAATGAACTTAAAGAACACCTATCAAGAACTTAAATCCTTCAACTTTGGAGAATGAAATTATCATGAAAATAATATGTTTGGCATGTGGGTAAACAATTCCAACACTATGGAAGCTTACATACCTCTTAGGGATCAAACCCATGGCGACAATTCGCAACATATCTCAAGAATTTCGACGAACGCTTCGATCCATTCTCTTTTCTACTCTTCTCTCTTCTTCTTTTTCTTCTTGAACTCTCAACTAAAATCCTAGGCTTAAACTAAGATTATAAAACTGAACTGAATTACATTAGACCCTTAAAATATTACTACAAACTAATTAAATCTGATTGGATAAGTAATAGACCAAAATACCCCTATAAAATCCGGTTTTAACTTTCCTTATCTAGACAACCCAACTTCGAATGGACATATCTTCCTTATACGATATCGTAACTGAGCAAACTCAGTGGCGTTGGAAAGATAATTCAAAGATATTCCCTACGGTATCTGGTAGGACACCTAACTCATGTTAATATATGAGTTATGGTCGTTTGAAGTCAACTCAAAACTCATACTTAACTCAATTATTTTTTCTTGGGTGATACAATATATCCTCCTTGGGATCATTCATCCTCGAAAGAGCTTAACCCAAATCCTTAAGTTTGGGTTTTATACCTCTCTATAAGAAATCTCATCCAAAAATTATTACTCTTTACCACCACATTCAAGCTTAGTACTCGAAAAACTCCATGAGCTCCTACTAACCAACTCCTTAAGATCCAACTAAGGGCTATCATTTGACTATTTCTCTTAAAAGAACCTAATCCTCTTCTTCCTCATTGTTAATAACTTTAGATGGAATTATCACACCATCACTTACACGATAAGAACATCAACCTCCTCTTTTTAACATCAACCTCCTCTTTTTAACATCACTCCATTACAAAAAGGATCTCTAAAAATATATCCCCCAAACTCTTTGAATTCATTACCATCTTAATCTCAAACAATTGACTCGATTTCTCATCTTGTCATCTCCCCCTTAGGTCTAAAGCTAACACGTGAAAGCTATGGACATATTCCATCATCTCTAAATGGTCTACCTCTTGTTTAAATCTAACACTTGGGAGAAGTTTATCTCATGCCTACCAAACTCTCTATAAGCAGTACTAAGACCTCCTTCTTAGGTGTTTCCCTTCACCTCTTCCAGTAACATACCCTCTCGGTACACCTCTGAACGCTCTTATTACTCTTGTGACTTAGCCATACTTCACTGCCCTTATCTAAAGGTTAGGGTTTGTCACTTGTACCACTCATATCTATTCTAGCTAACATCTCAATTCCTTAAGTCTTCTAGATTAAACCTTAAGACTAACATCAACACCCTCATGTTTCCATTCTTTTGATCATGTCACTGATCTCAAATTCAAGCTTAATGTTTATTACTAAACTCGAATATCAATACGATTGCTCGTCTACAATACCATACCTCATTACTTGATCAATTTTATAACCTTCTGAACATCATGACCCTCTCAAACAAATCATAAGCCTAGCTTAGATCTATCACTTCATAAATACCCTGTCCTCTTATTAAATACATGAATTTAATTTCCTCTAATACGATGACACATTGACATCAACTCTATTTTGGTTAACAAACATTAACTCTATCTCATCTTGACTAGAAACTCTTACTCAACCCATAAGAGAAAACTCCTCATCAATAACTTATTGGGTGCATGACTATAAACACATAGCTTGCCTCATCACTATTTCCCTTTCTAAGATTACTAAACCTCTGCATACTTTCCTCTAACTCTGGGCTCTTTCAATACTACTGCTCTTGATCTCATAACTCATGCTATCTTTTCGGGTGAAAATCATACCCAAGCTCTAAACATACTTCTTAAAAAGGATCTCAGCTGAAACAAGGCTTATGGAAAATAGTACAACTCGCTTTAAGCTCAAACGCATGATTCATATGATTATGAGTGCATTCCTCTGAAACTGAATACTTAACTTACTCTGGGGCTTCTCTCAATCCCCTCTGGAGTATCATGACTTCCTCAAAACTCTTGTTAAGAACAACTCATCAACAAAGAACTAACTCTGGTTTTCAACCACCTCTAGTATGATAGGTAGTCGAATGAATTTGAGAAAGGCACGAATATGAATAAATTTATATGACATAGTTCTAGTGCACGATTAAGAGTATGAAAAAAGGGAAACTTTTCTTAAATGTCTGTAGTCCCTCATTTATAGAAGTGGAGCCCTCACAACCATAAACAAGATCATATTTACACGTCTTCATAGACACCCTAGGACACTTAAACTCTGTGCTCTGATACCAGGTTTTTCACGACCCGAGTCTACACCCTGGACGTGGCCGGCACTCAAGAACCATTGTTGGTCCCCAAGCGAACCCTAATCCTGGCTGACTACAAGCGGAAGACTAACTTAAGCATGCAAAAGCTTAAAA
This sequence comes from Solanum piurae, assembly GCA_029582685.1. Taxonomy (NCBI): domain Eukaryota; kingdom Viridiplantae; phylum Streptophyta; class Magnoliopsida; order Solanales; family Solanaceae; genus Solanum; species Solanum piurae. Next base: position 40,894 of record JAJOOO010000736.1, on the reverse strand, counting down.
ACTCAATAAATATTCGTGAAACTTAAATAGAACGCTTTAACTCAAAAGAAAACTCCGAATAAAATAAATTATTCAACTAGTCATAAAATAGGCAACTTAAGTTTTTAAAACATTTAATAAAATAAATGACACAGACTCCTCAACTATACTGACTATCTATGAAGCCTCTAACTGATTAAGATGGAAGTCGGGACAGGACCCACGATATCCTAACAACTGATATAACTGAAAGGTAAATGAAATCCTCCGGAAACAAGGAGGCTCGCCATAGCTAAGTCGAACTCTCGGATGTATCAACGAAGCTCCTTTTGATGATCCTGAATACCTGTGTCTGCATCATGAGAAGATGCAGGCCAAATGGCTCAGTACGTGGAATGTATGAGCATGTAAGAGGAATTATAAAACATAAATATAAGCTTGAAACTTGATAAAAAGGAAACATACTTACCTCTTTTCAATCTTACTCAACTCAGAGATTAGATACTCAACTCAAGGATATGATATTCGTCCCAAATATGTGATATTCGACTCTGGGTACTCAACTCTGGATACTCAACTTTGAATACTCAACTCTAGATATTCAGCTCAATATAAAGCACAATAGACATGCAATATAATGAAGCTTTTAAAACAGTGGAAAACAACTTAGTTCGTTGAAGAAAAATGCAATAACAAACTCAACTTTACTCATACAATAAAGTAAAATAATTTATGTGGTAGTTTCTTTAACCGACAACCATCACTTAAGAGCTATAGAGACGATACAACACTTTACCTCACGCTGCCAAGGACCATCCTATAAATTGCCATCAACATAAGACCTGAACTACTAAGTGGATCCACTAGTATATTGTGAAAAGGGTTCATCAAAAAAGTATAACCCTTTTCTACCCATGGTGGCTACATGGTTTTATGGAGACGTGAGTTATCTGAACTCATACTCGCCCCAAATTTGGTGCTCAATACTACTCCCAAAATATACTAGCTCTTATGTTTTAAAAAAAATAAACTTCTTCTGTGATTTGAGATTAGTGCTCAAAAACTTAGCTCAAAGGCTATCTTGTAAATATAAGTTTCCTCTCTAGCTTCATTTAGAAAGTGATTACTCTTTTCTGAAACCTAGCTTGAAGGCTCTTTGGAAATATCAGTTTCCGTTCTTATTTAAATGTGAAAACATTTTAAATCTCTTTGGGAATACTTAGTCCCCATATACTTTTTGAAGAAAAGAACTTCAACTTTACTCTTTACTGAACTCAAAACTTAAGTCTTAAAACAAAGTTAAAACATTTGTAAAAGGCTTCTTAAAATATGGTTCATGCCGAATTATGGGCATTAACTACTCAATGCAAGGTTTTCAATAACCATAGATAGAACTCAAATAGTTGGAACTCAATAACTTCAATGATACTACTCATTTCAAGAATGCTCAACTCAGAATTTATGCGGATTTATGAGCATGAACTACTCAACTCAATGAGTCAAAGATACTTCTCAAAAGGAATTAGGAACTCAACACTTAAAGGCTTAGAACTTGAAGATACCACTTCTCTGAAGGATTCTTAACTTACGACGTGCATGCGGAGTTTATGGGCATGAACGACTCGACTCAAGGGTCAAAATATCAATAAGGAACTCATGTACAACTCTTCTCATTCTCATACTTACTTTCTCAAAATTTAACTCAAATCGATTATGGATCTCAAAGGATTCACAATTGAACTCAAAACTTTCGATAACTCTACTCTTAACTCTCTCTTGAATGTGAATTATGAATTCAAGAGTTATGGTTCATGCTATGAAAAATCTCAAGATGACAAAGTAGACTCATGAATACATTCTCCTCACTCTCATACTCACTTGTTCGAGTCTTGAAACAAGTTATTTAAATTTGTAGAAGGTTCTTCTCAAAGGGACTATCTCAAATATTCAGAAGAACTCTCAAGGCTTAACTCTTAACTCTACCTTGGATTTGTATTTATGGATTCAAGGTTATGATTCATGTTCATGGATGATTTCTAGGTGTTTAGAAATCATTAAGAGTAGTTAGAATCAATGGGAAATGTTAGGACACTTTAAAATTAGTCAGATAGGCTAAACGATGAAAAACTGGTGAAAAACGCCGATCCAGGCGCGTCCCCCCATTTTACTGGGGCTCATTTCTGATGCACTGCGGGTGCGTCACCCCAGCCTTCATGGCGCAATGGGGGTGCGTCGCGCCAGCATTTCCCCAGCCAGAACTGATGAACTGTTCCTCTCGTTTTCTAACCTTATATTGCGTTTAATCAATTTCTTTTCTCAAGTTTTCCTTAGATTCAATTACCCAACCTAAGTACACATTAATCAACTCAAAACAACACTCAAAACAATCACTTTTATCTCTAGAAATCATCAAAACCCCAACAAAACAAGATTAAGAATGAACTTCAAGAACACCTATCAAGAACTTAAATCCTTCAACTTTTGAGAATGAAATTACGCTGAAAATAATATGTTTGGCGTGTGGGTGAACAATCCCAATAGTATGGAAGCTTACATACCTCTTAGGGATCAAACCCATGGCGACAATCCGCAACAACTCTCAAGAATTTCGACGAACAGTTCGATCCTTTCTCTTTTCTCCTCTTCTCTCTTCTTCTTTTGTCTTCTTGAACTCTCAACTAAAACCCTAGGCATAAACTAGGATTATAAAAACTGAACCTAATCATATTAGACCCCTAAAATATTACTAAAAACGAATTAAATCTGATTGGGTAAGGAATAGATCAAAATACCCCTCTAAAATTCGGTTTTAACTTTCCTTATCTAGACATCCCAACTTCGAATGGACATATATCCCTCATACGATATGGAAACTGAGCTAACTCAGTGGCATTGGAAAGATAATTTAAAGATATTCCCTACGGTATCTTGTAGCACACCTAACTCATCTTGAGATATGAATTATGGTCGTTTGAAGTCAACCCAAAACTCATACTTAGCTTAACTTGCAAAATTTCAGATTTTTGCTATGTCCAATTTAATTTTTTTTGTAACTCAAGGTGCTACATGTAGTGACCTGACCTTAATACTTAAGAAATTTTAAATTCCTTAGTAAAATCCTACTCACAACGAAGGACGGTCCAAGTCTTAGCTCAGTTTTTTTTTCTTGGGTGATACAATATATCCCCTTTGGGATCATTCATCCTCGAATGACAACTGGACTGCGTTACTCTTACTAAGGTGCGATTCTAATAGTATGCTCTTACTATATTCAAGATTAACCCAAATCCTTAAGTTCGGGTTCTATACCTCTCTATAAGAAATCTCATCCAAAAACTATTACTCTTTACTACCACATTCAAGCTTAGTACTCGAACAACTCCATGAACTCCTACTAACCAACTCCTTAAGATCCAACTAAGGGATCTCATTTGACTATTTCTCTTAGTAGAACCTAATCCTCTTCTTCCTCATTGTTAATAACCTTAGATGGAATTAGCAGACCATCACTTACACGATAAGAACATCAACCTCCTCTTTTTAACATCACTCCATTACAAAAAGGATCTCTAAAAAGATATCCCCCAAACTCTTTGAATTCATTACCATCTTAATCTCAAACACTCGACTCGATTTCTCATCTTCTCATCTCCCCCTTAAGTCTACAATAACAGTTGAAAGCTATGGACATATTCCATCATCTCTAAATGGTCTACCTCTTGTTTAAATCTAACACTTGGGAGAAATTTATCTCATGCTTACCAAACTCTCTATAAGCGGTACTAAGACCTCCTTCTAAGGTGTTTCCCTTAACCTCTTCTAGTTACATACCCTCTCGGTACACCTCTTAAGACTCTTATTACTCTTGTGACTTAGCCACACTTCACTGCCTTTATCTATAGGTTAGGGTCTCTCACTTGTACCACTCATATTTATTCTAGCTAACATCTCAATTCCTTAAGTCTTCTAGATCAAACCTAAAGACTAACATCAACACCCTCATGTTTCCATTCTTTTGATCATGTCACTCATCTCAAATTCAAGCTTAATGTTTATTACTAAACTCGAATATCAATACGATTGCTAGCCTACCATACCATACCTCATTACTTGATCAATTCTATAACCTTCTGAACATCATGACTCTGCCAAACAAATCATAAGCAAAGCTTAGATCTATCACTCCATAAATACTCTGTCCTCTTATTAAATACATGAATTTAATTTCCTCTAATACGATGACACATTGACATCAACTCTATTCTGGTTAACAAACATTAACTCTATCTCATCTTGACTAGAAACTCTTACTCAATCCATAAGAGAAAACTCCTCATCAATAACTTATTGGGTGCATGACTATAAACACATAGCTTGCCTCATTACTATCTCCCTTTCTAAGATTACTAAATCTCTGCATACTTTCTTCTAACTCTGGGTTCTTTCACTACTATTGCTCATGATCTCAGAACTCATGCTACCTTTTTGGGTGAAAATCATACCCAAGCTCTAAACATACTTCTTAAAAAGGATCTCAGCTGAAACAAGGCTTAATGAAAATAGTACAACTCGCTTTAAGCTCAAACGCACGATTCATATGATTATGAGTGCATTCCTCTGAAACTGAATACTTAACTTACTCTGGGCTTCTCTCAATCCCCTCTGGAGTCTCACGACTTCCTCAAAACCCTTGTAAAGAACAACTCATTAACAAAGAACTAACTCTGCTTTTCAAGAACCTCTAGTATGATGGGTAGTCAAATAAATTTGAGAAAGGCACGTGTATGAATAAATCTATATGACATAGCTCTATTGCACAATTAAGAGTGTGAAAGAAGGGAAACTTTTCTTAAATGTCTGTAGTCCCTCATTTATAGAAGTGGAGCCCTCACAACCATAAACAAGATCATATTGACACGACTTCATAGACACCCTTGGATACTTAAACTCTGTGCTTTAATACCAAGTTTATCACGACCCGAGTCTACACCTTGGAGGTGGCCGGCACTTAAGAACCATTGCTGGTCCCCAAGCGAACCCTCATCCTGGCTGACTACAAGCGAAAGACGAACTTAAACATGCAAAAGCTTAAAAACTGAACAAATATTCGTGAAACTTAAATAGAACTCTTTCACTCAAAAGAGAACTCCGAATAAAATAAATTATTCAACTCGCCTTAAAATAGGCAACTTAAGTCTTTAAAACATTTAATAAAATAAATGGCACATACTTCTCAACTATACTGACTATCTATGAAGCCTCTAACTGATAAGTATGGAAGTCGGGACAAGACCCACGACATCCTAACAACTGATATAACTGAAAGGTAAATGAAATCCTCCAAAAACAAAGAGGCTCACCATAGCTAACTCGAACTCTCGGATGTATCAACGAAGCTCATGTTGATGATTCTGAATACCTGAGTCTGCATCTTGAGAAGATGTAGAACAAATGACTAAGTACGTGGAATGTACGAGCATGTAAGAAGAATTCTAAAACATAAATATAAGCTTGAAACTTGATAAAAAGGAAACATACTTACCTCTTTTCAATCTTACTCAACTCAAGGAATACTCCAAACTACTCAAAACTACTCAAACTTATTCAACTCAGAAGTACTCAAGGATAAGATAGTCAACTCAGAGATTAGATACTCAACTCAAGGATATGATATTCGACTCAAAGATATGATATTCGACTCTGGGTACTCAACTCTGGATACTCAACTTTGAATACTCAACTGTGGATACTCAGCTCAATATAAAGCACAATACACATGCATTATAATGAAAGCTTTTAAAACAGTGGAAAACAACTTAGTTCATTAAAGAAAATGCAATAACAAACTCAACTTTACTCATATAATAAATTAAAATAATTTATGTGGGAGTTTCTCTAACCGACAACAATTAATTAAGAGCTATAGAGGCGATACACCACTTTACCTCACGCTGCCAAGGACCATCCTATACCTTGCCATCAACATAGGACCTGACTACTAAGTGGATCCACTAGTCTATTGTGAAAAGGGCTCATCTAACAAGTAGGACGCTTTATTACCCTTGGTGGCTACATGGTTTTATGGAGACGTGAGTTATCTGAACTCATACTCGCCCCCAATTCGGTGCTCAATACTACTCCCAAAATTTACTAGATCTTATGTTTTTTAAAAAACAAACTTCTTCTGTGATTTGAGATTAATGGTAAAAAACTTAGCTCAAAAGTTGTCTTGGAAATCTAAGTTTCCTCTATTGTTTCATTTATAAAGCGATTACTCTTTTTTGACAACTAGCCCGAAGGCTCTTTGGAAATCTCAGTTTCCGTTCTTATTTAAATGTGATAACATTTTAAATCTCTTTGGGAATACTTAGTCCCCAAATACTTTTTGAAGAAAAGAACTTCAACTTTACTCTTTACTGAACTCAAAACTTAGGTCTTAAAAGAAAGTTAAAACGTTTGTAAAAGACTTCTTAAAATATGGTTCATGCCGAATTATGGATATGAACTACTCAATGCAAGGTTTTCAATAACCATAGATATAAATCCAATACTTGTAAATCAAGAACTTCAATGATGCTACTCATTTCAAGAATGCACAACTCAGAATTCATACAGAATTATGAGCATGAACTACCTAACTCAATGACTCAAAGATAATTCTCAAAAGGAATTAGGAACTCAACACTTAAAGGCTTAGAACTTGAAGATACCACTTCTCTGAAGGATGCTCAACTTACAACGTGCATGCGGAGTTTATGGACATGAACGACTCGACTCAAGGGTCAAAATATCAATAAGGAACTCATGTTCAACTCTTCTCATTATCATACTTACTTTCTCAAAATTTAACTCAAATCGATTATGGATATCAAAGGATTGACAATTGAACTCAAAACTTTCGATAACTCTACTCTTAACTCTCTCTTCAATGTGAATTATGAATTCAAGAGTTATGGTTCATGTTATGAAAGATCTCATGATGACAAAGTAGACTCATGAATTCATTCTCCTCACTCTCATACTCACTTGTTCGAGTATTGAAACAAGTTATTTACATTTGTAGAAGGTTCTTCAAAGAAAACTTAAAGGGACTATATCAAATGTTCAGAAGAAATCTAAAGGCTTAACTCTTAACTCTACCTTGAATTTGGATTTATGGATTCAAGGTTATGATTCATGTTCATGGATGATTTCTAGGTGTTTAGAAGCCATTTAGAGTAGTTAGAATCAACAGGAAGTGTTAGGACACTTTAGAATGACTTAGATAGGCTAAACGATGAAAAACTGGTGAAAAACGCTGATCCGGATGCGTCGCCCCAGCCTTCCTGGCGCAATAGGGGCGAGTCGCGCCAGCATTGCCCCAGGCAAAACTGACGAACTTTTCCTCTCATTTTCTGACATTTAATCTATTTCGTTTCTAAAGTTTTCCTTAGATTCAATTACCCAACCTAAGTACACACTAATCCACTTAAAACAATCAATTTCATCTCAATAAAGCATCGAAACCCCAACAAAACAAGATTAAGAATGAACTTCAAGAACACCTATCAAGAACTTAAATCCTTCAACTTTTGAGAATGAAATTACGCTGAAATAATATGTTTGGTGTGTGGTTGAACAATCCCAACACTATGGAAGCTTACATACCTCTTAGGGATCAAACCCATGGCGACAATCCGAAACAACTCTCATGAATTTCGACGAATGCTTCGATCCTTTCTCTTTTCTCCTCTGCTCTCTTCTTCTTTTCTCTTCTTGAACTCTCAACTAGAACCCTAGGCGTAAACTAGGATTATAAAACTGAACCTAATCATATTAGACCCCTAAAATATTACTAAAAACGAATTAAATCTGATTGGGTAAGTAATAGACCAAAATACCCCTCTAAAATTTGGTTTTGACTTTCCTTATCTAGACAGCCCAACTTCGAATGGACATATCTCCCTTAAACGATATGGAAACTGAGAAAACTAGGTGGGGTTGAAAAGATAATTCAAAGATATTCCCTACGGTATCTGGTAGCACACTTAACTCATCTTGAGATATGATGTATGGTCGTTTGAAGTCAACCCAAAATTCATACTTAGCTTAACTTGCAAAATTTCAGATTTTTGCTATGTCCAATTTAATTCTTTTTTGAACTCAAGCTGCTACATCTAGTGACCTGACCTTAATACTTAAGAAATTTTAAATTCCTTAGTAAAATCCTACTTACAACGAAGGACGGTCCAAGTCTTAGGTCAATTTTCTTTTCTGGGGTGATACAATATCTCCCTCTTGGGATCATTCATCCTCGAATGACAACTGGACTGGGTTATTCTTACTAAGGTGTGATTCTAATGGTATGCTCTTACTATATTCAAGCTTAACCCAAATCCTTAGGTTCGGGTTCTATACCTCTCTATAAGAAATCTCATCCTAAAACTATTACTCTTTACCACCACATTCAAGCTTAGTACTCAAAAAACTTCATGAACTTTTACTAACCAACTCCTTAAGATCCAACTAAGGGATCTCATTTGACTATTTCTCTTAGTAGAACCTAATCCTCTTCTTCCTCATTGTTAATAACCTTAGATGGAATTAGCACACCATCACTTACACGATAAGAACATCAACCTCCTCTTTTTAACATCACTCCATTACAAAAAGGATCTCTAAAAAGATATCCCCCAAACTCTTTGAATTCATTACCATCTTAATCTCAAACACTTGACTAAATTTCTCATCTTGTCATCTCCCCCATAGGTCTAAAGCTAACACTTGAAAGCTATGGACATATTACATTATCTCTAAATGGTCTACCTCTTGTTTAAATCTAACACTTGGGAGAAGTTTATCTCATGCCTACCAAACTCTCTATAAGCGGTACTAAGACCTCCTTCTAAGGTGTTTCCCTTAACCTCTTCTAGTTACATACCCTCTCGGTACACCTCTGAACGCTCTTATTACTCTTGTGACTTAGCGACACCTCACTGACCTTATCTAAAGGTTAGGGTCTCTCACTTGTACCGCTCATATCTATTCCAGCTAACATCTCAATTCCTTAAGTCTTCTAGATCAAACCTCAAGACTAACATCAGCACCCTCATGTTGCCATTCTTTTGATCAGGTCACTTATCTCAAATTCAAAATTAATGTTATTACTAAACTCTAATATCAATTCGATTGCTCGCCTACCATACTATACCTCATTACTTGAATAGTTCTATAACCTTCTGAACATCATGACCCTCTCAAACAAATCATAAGCCTAGATTAGATCTATCACTTCATAAATACTCTGCTCTCTTTTTAAATACATGAATTTAGTCTCCTCTAATACGATGACACATTTACTTCAGCTCTATTCTGGTTAACAAATATATACTCTATCTCATCTTAACTCGAAACTCTTACTCAACCCATAAGGGAAAACTCCCCATCAATAACTTACTAGGTGCATGACTATAATAACATAGATTACCTCATCACTATCTCCTTTTCTAATATTACTAAACCTCTGCATACTTTCCTCTAACTCTGGGTTCTTTCACTACTACTGCTCATGATCTCAGAACTCATGCTACCTTTTTGGGTGAAAATCATACCCAAGCTCTAAACAAACTTCTTAAAAAGGATCTCAGCTGAAACAAGGCTTAAGGAAAATAGTACAACTCGCTTTAAGCTCAAACGCACGATTCATATGATTATGAGTGCATTCCTCTGAAACTGAATACTTAACTTACTCTGAGCTTCTCTCAATCCCCTCTGGAGTCTCATGACTTCCTCAAAACCCTTGTAAAGAACAACTCATTGACAAAGAACTAACTCTGCTTTTCAAGCACCTCTAGTATGATGGGTAGTCAAATAAATTTGAGAAAGGCACGTGTATGAATAAATCTATATGACATAGCTCTATTGCACGATTAAGAGTGTGAAAGAAGGGAAACTTTTCTTAAATGTCTTTAGTCCCTCATTTATAGAAGTGGGGCCTTTACAACAATAAACAAGATCCTATTCACACGGCTTCATAGACTCTCTATGACACTTAAACTATGTTCTCTGATAAAAAGTTTGTCACTACCCGAGTCTAAACCCTGGACGTGGCCGGCACTCAAGAACCATTGTTGGTCCCCTAGCGAACCCTCATCCTGGTTGACTACAAGCGGAAGACTAACTTAACTATCCTTAAGCTTAAAAACTAAATAAATATTCGTGAAACTTAAATAGAACGCTTTAACTCAAAAGAAAACTCCGAATAAAATAAATTATTCAACTCGCCATAAAATAGGCAACTTAAGTCTTTAAAACATATAATAAAATAAATGACACATACTTCTCAGCTATACTGATTATCTATGAAGCCTCTAACTGATAAAGATGGAAGTCGGGACAAGACCCACGATATCCTAACAACTGATATAACTGAAAGGTAAATGAAATCCTTCGGAAACAAGGAGGCTCGCCATAGCTAACTCAAACTCTCGGATGTATCAACAAAGCTCTTGTTGATGATCCTAAATACCTGTGTCTACATCATGAGAAGATGCAGAACAAATGACTAAGTACGTGGAATGTATGAGCATGTAAGAGGAATTCTAAAACATAAATATAAGGTTGAAACTTGATAAAAAGGAAACATACTTACCTCTTTTCAATCTTACTCAACTCAAGGAATACTCCAAACTACTCAAAACTACTTAAACATATCCAACTTAGAAGTACTCAATTCAGATATTAAATTGTCAACTCAAGGATATGATATTCAACTCAAAGATATGATATTCGACTCTGGGTACTCAACTCTGGATACTCAACTTTGAATACTCAACTCTGGATGCTGAGCTCAATATAAAGCACAATACATGCAATATAATGAAAACTTTTAAAAAAGTGGAAAACAAATTAGTTCGTTAAAGAAAGCGCAATAACAAACTCAATTTTACTCATATAATAAAGTAAAATAATTTATGTGGGACTTTCTCTTACCGACAATCATCACTTAAGAGCTATAGTGACAATACATAACTTTACCTTATGCTGCCAAGGACCATCCTATACCTTTCCATCAACATAGGACCTGAACTACTAATTGTATCCACTATTCTATTGTGAAAAGGGTTCATCTAAAATGTATGACCCTTTTCTACCCATGGTGGCTACATGGTTTTATAGAGACGTGAGTTATCTGAACTCATACTCGCCCCCAATTCGGTGCTCAATACTACTCCAAAAATATACTAGCTCTTATGTTTTTAAAAAAACAAACTTCTTCTGTGATTTGAGATTAGTGCTCTAAAACTTAGCTCAAAGGCTATCTTGGAAATCTAAGTCTCCTCTTTTGCTTCATTTAGAAAGCGATTACTCTTTTCTGAAAACTAGCACGAAGGCTCTTTGGAAATCTTAATTTTCGTTCTTATTTAAATGCGAAAACATTTTAAATCTCTTTGGGAATACTTAGTCCCCAGATACTTTTTGAAGAAAAGAACTTCAACTTTACTCTTTACTGAACTCAAAACATAAGTCTAAAAACAAAGTTAAAACGTTTGTAAAAGACTTTTTAAAATATGGTTCATGCCAAATTATGGACATGAACTACTCAATGCAAGGTTTTCAATTAACATAGATAGAACTCAAATACTTGGAACTCAAGAACTTCAAGGATACTACTCATTTCAAAATTTCCCAACTCAGAATTCATGCGGAATTCTGAGCATGAACTACTCAACTCAATGACTCAAAATATACTTCTCAAAAGGGATTAGGAACTCAACACTTAAAGGCTTAGAACTTGAAGATACCACTTCTCTGAAGGATGCTCAACTTACGACATGCATGCGGAGTTTATAGGCATGAATGACTCGACTCAAGGGTCAAAATATCAATAAGGAACTCATGTACAACTCTTCTCATTCTCATACTTACTTTCTCAAAATTTATCTCAAATCGATTATGGATCTAAAGGATTCACAATTCAACTCAAAACTTTCGGGAACTCTACTCTTAACTCTCTCTTCAATGTGAATTATGAATTCAAGAGTTATGGTTCATGCTATGAAAGATCTCATGATGACAAAGTAGACTCATGAATACATTCTCATCACTCTCATACTCACTCGTTCGAGTCTTGAAACAAGTTATTTAAATTTGTAGAAGGTTCTTCAAAGAAAACTCAAAGGGACTATCTCAAATGTTCAAAAGAACTCTCAAGTCTTACTCTTAACTATACCTTGAATTTGGATTTATAGATTCAAGGTGATGATTCATGTTCATGGATGATTTCTAGGTGTTTAGAAGTCATTTAGTGTAGTTAGAATCAATGGGAAATGTTAGGACACTTTAGAATAACTTAGATAGGATAAACATCGAAAAACTGGTGAAAAACGCCGATCCGGACGCGTCGCCCCAGCCTTCCTGGCGCAATGGGGGCGAGTCGCGCCATCATTTCCCCAAGCAAAACTGACGAACTTTTCCTCTCATTTTCTGACATTAAATCGCTTTTAATCGATTTCGTTTCTAAAGTTTTCTTTAGATTTAATTACCCAACCTAAGTACACACTAATCAACTCAAACTATCACTTTCATCCTAAGAAATCATCAAAACCCTAACAAAATAAGATTAAGAATGAACTTTAAGAACACCTATCAAGAACTTAAATCCTTCAACTTTTGAGAATGAAATTACGCTGAAAATAATATGTTTGGCGTGTGGGTGAACAAACCCAATACTATGGAAGCTTACATACCTCTTAGGGATCAAACCCATGGCGACAATCCAGAACAACTCTCAAGAATTTCGACGAATGCTTCGATCCTTTCTCTTTTCTCCTCTTCTCTCTTCTTCTTTTAACTTCTTGAACTCTCCACTAAAACCCTAGGCGTAAATTAGGATTATAAAACTGAACCTAATCATATTAAACCCCTAAACTATTACTAAAAATGAATTAAATCTGATTGGGTAAGGAATAGACCAAAATACCCCTCTAAAATCCGGTTTTGACTTTCCTTATCTAGACAACCCAACTTCGAATGGACATATCTCCCTCATACGATATTGAAACTGATAAAACTCGGTGGCGCTTGAAATATAATTCAAAGATGTTCCTTACGGTATCTTGTAGCACACCTTAATCATCTTGAGATATGAGTTATGGTCATTTGAAGTTAACCGAAAACTCATACTTTGCTTAACTTGCAAAATTTCAGATTTTTGCTATATCCAATTTAATTCTTTTTGGAACTCAAGGTTCTACATCTAGTGACCTGACCTTAATACTTAAAGAAATTTTAAATTCCTTAGTAAATTCCTACTCACAACGAAGGACGGTCCAAGTCTTAGCTCAAAAAATAATTCTGGGGTATTACATTTACGAAGAAAAATAAATTTTTTTTGGACAGTTACGAAAAGAAGTCAAATATTATATTTTTTCGTTTCGATATTCTAAAGTCTCTAACATTGTCTCAAACCATCTAATACGTGAAAGTTTTAGGGACACAGCCCATACAAAAGTCTAAACATAAAGAAAGACATAAAAGAACATAGTGGTCAAATCCTCGATGCTATGAGGATTCACCAAATCTTCACTTGCTTGCTTCTACTAAGATCCTAGCCACGGGAATGGAAGTCCATATTTCCGGACCCTACATTTGATAAAAATGTAGGCAAGAGTATGCGTTAGTACAATAATGTACTAAATATGATGGCTAGCATAAATCATCAACATAAGCATCATAAAGGAATTAGTCAACATAAGACATATACCATAATCATAAGAGAGATCAACATAAGGCATAGGCTATAGGCATAAGATACAATAACATAATTATAGGCACAGTCAATGCAACTAGATCAACATAATATAAGAGAAACACTTCATAAGTAACCTCAAAGCATGCTTGTGCAATGCATGGATAAGATCCCATAAATCTCATCCATGCTAAGCAAACCATTTTAGGCCCTCATTCATATTCATCATCTTTTGATATCATCCTTAGCTTGTTTCTCATAGACAAGGGAACATTCACTTTTAGTCAAAACATCTCAAGGAAGGAAACTATAGCAACAATCCAAGCTAAGCATACATCATACAAGTAAATCTCTGGGCAGTCCGTAATTTGGACTCATTTTGGGCTATATTTTGATAGTTTTAGTGTCCTCAAATGCATATTTTTTCTCAAAAACTGATAAAATTCCTTGAGTTTTAGGTATTTAGACTTGGAGACAAAGGCATGAACACAACTGAGAAAAAATGAACAAAGGCGATTGAAAGAACGAAGAAATGAAGATCTGTGGATCGCCGAACCCGTTCGGCGTGTCGCCAAATGGTCTTATCCTCGCCTAAAGTTCTAGTCTGCTGAGACCTGAATGAAAGGATCAAATCGGTGGTGAAAAGGAGCAATCGTGATCCAAAACACGATGATGTTGAAGGCTAACACAAGACGGCGATGAACTATACCAAAGAGAGGATCACCGAGTTGATCGACTATCCCAACTAACTGCACCGAGTTGTAGCTTAGTATCAAATTTTTAGCTTTAAACAGTAATTTTTCAGACTTTGCTTCTATTTTTGTGTTCTAAGTTTGAGAGGGTTTTGAAGACCTTGAAGACTCCAAAGGGTTTCAACTCCAAGATTTTGGACTTGGGTCTTGAAAATTATTCACTCTTGGCTTGTTTTAAGACTTAAATCTTCATACCCATTTGAATGCAAACTCATATTGGTGTAAATTTCTATCTCTTATACATGTCTAGCTAAAACTCAATTCTTGGGGTGTGATTTTGTGAATATGGGTTAAATTAATTGTTGGGTCTTGCTTGATGATAGTTTAATCATTGTTTAAATGTGATTTCGTTAAGTAGTTGTGGATGAACTTAATGAGATTGTAGTTGCAAATACGATTTCATAATAGTGTTTTCGGCTTGCTCGAGAGAGAGGTCGTAAAACTAAGACTACTAAATTGATGGCCGGTGGGATTGGGTCTACATGAGGTTCATCTCGAGAAAGTGAACCCTAGTCCTTCTCCCACACACTCAGCTCGAGAGAGTGAGTGGTCTAAGGCGGAGGTTGTTCTTCATGCGGCAAGTGGGCATTTGAGAGAAACCCATTTTATTCGGGGTAAGTTGTTTGAGAGAAAGCTTACCCCCACTAAAGTCTAGCCTAGTCACAATTATTCAACAAATTCACTGTTAGAAGCATGTACCCAATAGTCTAGTTTATCCCGTATTCTTATCACATCCCAAGAATCCCATCTCCTTGATTAGTACTTTTTGTATTTTTGCTCACTTGTTAGAAACCCCCATTGTTATTTGATGCTTGCGTCACCCCTTAGATTTAGTATGTTTACATTCGATAAAGTTTATAAATATGGTTGATTAGAACTAAACTATTACTTTGCTACTTGATTCTCAATTGTTGAACCGCTCCCTTGGGACTCGACCCCAACCCTTGGTTGGGTTATATTACTATTTATGACCGTTGGACACTCGTACTAGAGGTAGTGTCTTGATAAAAGTGATCATAGAAAGGACTTATCAAAATGGTGCCGCTGTAGGGGAGTGGTGTTAGTTGAGAATCTGTAGTTAAGTAGAATATTTGTTCTTTTTAGTCATAGTTCTACTTACTTAATTTTCAGTTTTGTTTCGATTGTTTGTGTTGAAAGCAGGAAGCATGAGTGTTAATGGCAGCAACGACAGCCAGGTGGGCCACCAAGACGACATCGGCAATCTCAACAATGTCCAAGAGCCCAACATCAATGACCCCCATCTCATGGGAGGTATTGGAGCCATATGTTTACCCCCAACCGAGGGAAATGCAGTGTTCCACATAACGAGAACTATGTTGCAACTCTTGCAACTAAAGGGACTTTTCAGTGGTTTGGCTCATGAGGATCCTCACGAGCATCTTCGAAACTTCGTGGATATGTGCAGACCATTCTCATTCAAAAACATCTCTCAGGAGTCCGTCTGGTTAAGGTTATTCCCTTTCTCATTTCTCATTGGTGGGAGAGGTGTGCAAGTGGCTAGCCAAGTTGCCACGTGAATCCATCACTTCTTGGGAGGAATTGGTAACCGCATTTCAAGTGTGATTTTTCCCTTCCTCGAAGATGATGACCCTTCGGGATAGCATTCAGAGCTTTAAGCGTCTGGAAGGAGAGCCTCTGCACGAAAGTTGGATATAGTTCTAAAAGTTGGTGCTTCAATGCCCAACCCATGGTTTTCCTGATAACGTGCTTCTTCAATACTTTTACCCGAGTCTAGATTGGTAAACAAAGGTGTCGCTGACCAACTTTCGCCTGGAGGCTTAATGCAGCAGCCATATGTAGTAGCAGCCCAGCTTTTAGATGGAATGCCAACAATCAACAAAGCGTGGTACACTTGCAAGGACCAAGTCTCTCCTCTCACCTTCAAGCTATCTAAGGAGCAGATTGAAAAAAATCATGAGAGAGACCAAAACATGGCCAAGATCATGACACAGCTTGACATTTTATCCAAAAATGCCATGGGGGCTAGTGCTCGTGGTGTCAATGCCGTGGGGGTCGGGTGTACAAATCCTGAGGAGATGAAGTTTGAAGCCCTGTATAACGAGGAGGTAAATTTTCTAGCCAACCAAGGCGGTGGCTATCGTTCAAACTACCCAAGGCAGGGTGGTAACCAAAGTTGGGCTAGAGACGAAGGTGGGAAGGATCGAGATTATGAATGGAGGGACTGTAATCCGATTTGGAAGGATGGGGAGAAGAATAGATATGTGCCTCCCCATGAGCGCCAAAAGCCCAAGGACTCGGAACGTGGTAGGTCTAAGGATATGCTCTCACATATCCTCAATAAAGTTTAAGGGTCAGACAAAATATTAAAAGGCACGAAAGAAGATATATCTACCCTTAGCCAGACCGTCACCTCCCATTCAGTTTTGATCAAGCAGTTAGAGACCCAAATGGGTCATATCGCGTCTCACCTAAATCTGAGACAACAAGGGGGTTTGCCTAGTGATACTATGGCTAACCCCAAGAATGAGGTTTGAAGGTGGACTTACGTCGTGCCATGATGTTAACTAAGGCGTTGTTTGGGAGGCAACCCAAAACCCTTTTATTTCTTTATGTTGGTTTTATAAATAATGGTGTGTTAATTGTGCAGGATGAAGTGTGGGAAGCATTTGAAAAAAAAGAAATTGGCGAAAGAAATGTTCAGTTGGCGAGTCGCCAAAGTATTAGGTGACCCGACTCACACCACCGTTTGATCCAACATAGTTTGGGTTTGGGTTCTGTAAAACTTGGTGAGCACGAGAAAGTATTGGTGATTCGCCGACTCGATCAGCGATCCCAATCTTGTCCGCCGTTTGGACCCCCACAAGAGCTGGAGGACCTGTAAAACTCTGCGGCATACATGACCACAAGGCGAGTCGCCTAATAGATTGGTGTGTGCGACTAATGTCGCCGAATGGGCAAGAAATTGGATGGTATTTCAAGCTAAAGGCTTAAAAGTTTAAATTTTCTATTATTTTCCTCGTTTTTAAGCTTTACAAATTTGCACCTAGCTCTTTTTTCAATATTCCTGCACTTTTAGAGTATTTTAGTTGTTGATTTTTGCTCGGAACTTGGATTACATTGCTGCCTAGCGATTCAATCTTAATTTGGTCAGCGTGAAAGGTTGGTTCCCAAACTCTGAGTTCTTTCTATCAATTTTGTACTCAAATGCAATGACATTACCTTGTTGATGTGTGCTTGGCCTCTCTGGTAGGATTAGAATTTTTGTTTGCCTGCTTTGATTTGATAATATTGCATGTATTGAGTTAAGCAGTTGATTCCTGGAAATTATGCCTTAAAGTGGATGAAAAATAATGGGTTGTGCATAAGTGTCACTGGGTCTAAGCTTAATTTGAGTTGTGCAGGCCTTAATTTTGTTTTCAGGTGTTGCGGGGTTTAACTTAAGAAGTCGGGTCGAGAATAGGGACGTTGAGTCATTTGGTGGGCTGGGTCGAACTCGCCGAATCACTCGGTAATGTCCCCATCTCGCCTTCAATTTAATGCTAAATGTGTTGTTGATTCTGTAACTTTTGGGGAGAAGCCTGAGGTCGCCGAACGCAATCGGCATCTCACCGAAAGACCTCTTGTCCTCCCTTTGTCTGCACCCTTGTATCCTCTGTGCACTGTACTCGGTGGGTTGCGCGTTTCGCCAACTGGTTCGGCGGAGTTTTTCTGCAGCTGAACTTCTATGCTTTTGTTTGGATACTTTCTAACTCTTTCTTAAAGCTTTGCATATATGGTTAGACCAAAATTAGCTGGAAGAAATATGCCACCCCGACAGATAAGAGCAAAAAAATTCAGGAAAAATACAAGGGAAGCAAATCCTCCCAAGATGGGAAGTGAGGGCAAAAAGCCTAGTTCCAGCAAGAGATCTATTCCCCGAGATCCTACTGTCCCTTTGTGAACTCGTGGATTCTACACAGCTATACATGCATTTCTGGCGGCAAACGACCTGGACAATTTTAGCGAGTCAGTCACCATTGAATCTTCTGAAGTGACTACGGGGACTGGCACCCAAGTCCAGATTCACACACCGGGCACTGATACACAGACAGATGGAGCGACTGCTTATCCCGGATCCCCTTTTTACCTCTCTCTCTATTTTTCTTTATGTTGACTTTTGGATAATTTCATTTGCATTTGAGGACAAATATTTTATTTGTGGTGGGGTGAGGCCTCCCTTTCTTGTGTGATTACTGTGTGTTTCGATTGTTGAGCTTAAATTGTGTTTTTACACTATTTTTTGCGGATGTTTGAGCTTATGGCTCCTTTTGTTTTTATTGTAAAACGATTTTGATCCTTCCAAAAAAAATTCGCAAATTTTTGCCACCTCTTGTATGCACTTGAATGTGGTTGTTCCTTGGTAAATTTGAGTCTCAGTTTCGATCAATACCGATGACTTGAATAGTGCTTACAATCGAAAGAACATGAATTTGCGGATACGATGAGACCAAATAAAGTTGCATAGACATTGTGTGAACTCTTTGCATCTCGCTGTGATTAGCCATGTATCAAATTGATTCTCTTGTGATGACCGTTGCACACTAGCAAAAGTGTGGAGTCTTGTTTGACTTTAGTGTCGATGCCTTGTGTGATAAGCTTACCTTGAACCATGCATGATAACACCTAGAATTTGCCCCATTGGTCCGGTCAGCTAAGTAAGGCTATCTCTTGATATGATCTTAGGCAACTTTTAAGAGTGTGAGCCAATTTGACTTATACCTCTCCTGTGATCTACCTTGTGAGTGTGTGAAACTCTTTTGAACACCTCTTGAGCCTTATCCTTCTTTCAAAGAAACTTGATTAAAACATGACCTTTCTTGATCCATTACCCATAATCCTCATAAGTGTTGGTTTGTTTGAATAGACAACTTAGGCCAAAAGCCTAAGTTGGGGTGTGCTGAAAAGAAAAGGAAAATCAAGGAGTGCAAGAAAATTCCTGTCTATCCATGTGTTGAGAAAAATGGAACACCTCCATATAGAAAAAGAAAAAGAATGAAAAAGAAAATGTTGTGGAATAAAATTGGAAATACATAAAGAAATGGGGTTTCTAACACACCATGGAATAGTAAATAATGGGATGACTTGAGAGCACTAATGGACTTGACAAAGGAAAGGAAAGGAAGTGTTGTGAGCATCACACTTCATGAGAATCATATTCATTGAGCCTAAATGACCATACCTTTGCACTCAGCCCCATTACAATCCTTGTAAAGACCTTTTTTACTTGAGTAAGCCGAAAGAAATGTTGATTGGAAAATACGGGCAAACCTATGGATGAAAGCATGCATTGTGTTCTTCTTTTTTAGTGTGAGCGTTGCATTTGATTCCGGAGCTTTAAATGATTAAACCTTTGTGTGTGAAAATGGAATCATCCTTTGTGTGAGGGCATCCGAATACTTTTGTTGAGCTTGAACTTGTATTTGAAGCAAGTATTGCGAGTTTGAGAATCTTTGGTGATGGTGTGTCAGAACTTGAGTCTTTGGGTACACAATTGATCTTTGCATAAGTAAGTTGAGTCTTGTGTGTACATTCATGATGGAGTCTTGTGTAGCACTGTTTGAGACATCCTTTTTTAACTACTGAACTTGAGTTTTACTTGAGGACAAGCAAAAGTTTAAGTTGGGGGTGTTGATGAGTCCACAAATTTGACTCATTTAGGGCTATATTTTGATTGGTTTAGTGTCCTCAAATGCACATTTTGTCTCAAAAACTGATAAAATACCTTGAGTTTCAGATATTTAGACTTGGAGACAAAGGCATGGACACAACTGATCAAAAAGGAACAAAGGTGGTTAAAAGAACGAAGAAATGAAGATCAGCGGATCGCCGGACCCGTTTGGCGTGTTGCCAAATGGTCTTATCCTCGCCTAAAGTTCCAGTGTGCTGAGCCCTGAAGAAAAGGATCAAATCGGCGGTGAAAAGGATCAGTCGGTGTGTCACTTAGTTGTTCTGCGAAATAGTACTATGTCGCCCAATGATCCAAAACACAACGATGCTGAAGGATAACGCAAGACGGTGATGAACTATACCAAAGGACGGATCGCTGAGTTGATCAGCGATCCCGACTAACTGCGCCGAGTGATCCTTCACAGAACTAATTTTTTAAAATTATAAATACTCGTTGAGAGTTGTAGCTTAGTATCAAATTTTTAGGTTTGAACAATAATTTTTCAGACTTTGCTTCTATTTTTGAGTTCTAAGTTTGAGAGGGTTCTTAAGACCTTGAAGATTCCAAAAGGTTTCAACTCCAAGATTTTGGACTTGGGTCTTGAAGATTCTTCACTCTTCGCTTGTTTTAAGACTTAAATCTTCATACCCATTTGAATGCAAACTCATATTGGTATAAATATTTATCTCTTATACATGTCTAGCTAAAACCCCAATTCTTGGGGTGTGATTTTGTGAATATGGGTTAAATTAATTGTTGGGTCTTGCTTGCTGATAGTTTAATTGTTGTTTAAATATGATTTTGTTTAGTAGTTGTGGATGAACTTAATGAGATTGTAGTTGCAAATACGATTTCATATTAGTGTTTTTGGCTTGCTCAAGAGAGAAGTCGTAAAACTAAGACTACTAAATTGATTGCCGGTGGGATTGGGTCTACATGAGGTTCAACTCGAGAGAGTGAACCCTAGTCCTTCTCCCACACACTCAGCTCGAGAGAGTGAGTGGGTTAAGGCGGAGGCTGTTCTTCATGCGGCAAGTGGGTGTTCAAGAGAAACCCATTCGATTCGAGGTAAGTTGTTCGAGAGAAAGCTTACCCCCCACTAAAGTCTAACCTAGTCACAATTATTCAACGAATTCACTATTAGAAGCATGTACCCAATAGTCTAGTTTATCCCGTATTCTTATCACATCCCAAGAATCCCGTCTCCTTGATTAGTACTTTTTGTATTTTTGCTCACTTGTTAGAAACCCCTATTGTTATTTGATGCTTGCGTCACCCCTTAGATTTAGTATGTTTACATTCGATAAAGTTTATAACTATGGTTGATTAGAACTAAACTCTTACTTTGCTACTTGATTCTCAACTGTTGAACCGCTCCCTTGGGACTCGACCGCAACCCTTGGTTTGGTTATATTACTATTTACGACCGTTGGAAACTCGTACTGGAGGTAGTGTCTTTATAAGCGTGATGCTAAAAAGGACTTGTCAACCTCATATCAAAACATACTTGCAATACTTCCTTGAAGTAATCTTAGTTCATCATTCATGTTCATGTTCTTGTGGTTGAAGATAATTGGATATCATAAGTCATAACATCATAATCAACATAAGCTAGCATCATCTTTATAACTTTGAACACTGACGGGATACTTCCTTAAGCATTCCTTAGCTCATTATTAATCTTGTCATCGTGGGAATTAGCCTTAACCGACATGAGAGCATGTGAGCTATAACATGATCACCCGGTGTCTCCCACACCGAAAAGGGTTGTTCTACTTGCCTAAGGTACAACCATGATTTGTTAGCTTAGGTGGATCCATTAGCTAAATAACCTACAGGGGCACGTAGTTTATGGGATATGGAGATTGCTACTAGAAACTCGACCTCAACTAACGGGAGAGCTTCCATCTTATGAGACCTCTTCTAGAAACCCAACTTCTACTAACGGGAGAGCTTCCATCTCAATGTCAATATCCACTCGGTGCTAAGTATAATTCCCACGAAATACTTATTAAGTTTTACTTAATTCATGTTTCATGGAAAGATGTCCTTGACAACCAATCCATGTTAGTTCATAGGATAGCTCATTAGATCAGACATGAGAAAACCTTTCACCGTCCATGTCTACATATAGATTCAATAGGTGAGAAAGCCTTTCAACCTTAGAATCTTCATACTGTGAGGAAACCTTTCACATCATACCATATTCATGCATAAGTGTGTATAAGATAATACCCTTTCAACAACTCAACAACTACTTCATAATCATAGACACTTCACTCTCAAAGTGTACTCATAGCATTTACATAAATTTCATGAAAACTTGTATAATCTCATACTTTTCTCTTTCAAGGTTCATAACTTACTTTCAATCATCACATCTAGAATTCAAGCATTAGACATGGATTTCATAATAACATTCATACCTTCATAATATAGGTCATGTGGGTAAATCCTTCCACAACTATCCTATCTACCATTCATCAAACACATAAGCTTCACTCTCAAGCCTTAACAATTAACACTCCTAATTACAAGCTTTACTCTCAAAGCATTACTTCTCATAATCATCACATATGCCTAGATCTCAAGACATTCTAATCACATGCTTTAAGAAATTTTAATCATATATCATCATATAGATTCAACCTCAAGCATTACTAAATCATAATTCGTCATGCATACTTGATCTTAATCAATTCATATCTATAAGCTTTATTCTTAGCAATTCATGTCTATGTGCTCTAATCTAAAGCAATTCTTCATGTAGTTCATCAATCCTAGAAGATCATCTCTAAATCCTCAATTTCCCCTTTCATGTCATAAAACCCAACTATATCAAATTCACCCTAGAATCATAGGTTAAGCATAAATACATGTATAATCATACAAAAAATATGTAATTCCATCATAAACAATCATAAACAATCATAATCCACTCTGTTGGATCATAACTCATAACATTAGAAGAAACCCTAGTTTGACTTGGGGAATTCTTCTTCTAAATTGGGGAAAACATGGGGGCTTCATGGATGAAAGGAATCCATGACTGAATAAGCCATCATACCTTGATTACAATTTACAAAGCCTACCAAGCTTGAAACAGTGGAGACTTTAATTGACCTAGCTTGATTCCTCTTCTTCTTTTTCTTCACTTTCTAGAGAGAGGATATTTGAGAGAGAATTGGGTTTCTTTTGGGATCTTGAAGTAATGACTTGGAATCACATAATTTAGGGGTCTGAAGTCTTTATATAGGTGGTCTAAATTAGGCTAAAACGGCATCACTTAATATTAATTAAAATCGGAAAACCCTAAAGTGCCCCTAAACTTAACCCCTATAACTGCCCCCAGGTCACCATCCACGAGACCACGTTGACGGGCAGTGGATGGAACCACAGACTATCCTGGTCAAACGTGGTTTGGTGACTGCAACTTTATGGCCAACCACGGACCCTCCATCAACGAGGGGTGGACTAACCACGGGGCGTAGGTCCCTCCATTGGTCAGTGCCCAGGCAGTTTTCTAGGGGTCCTCCTCAAGGGCCCATGGTTGGTCCTTGAGGGGTAGTACCTTGACGTTCTAACATGAAACCATTTTATTTTAAGTATGGGGAGTTACATTCATGACTCTAACCCTCACGTTAAGCTCTAGTTTAGCCTACTAATTTCCGGGGTGTTACAAAACACCTCAAAATTTTTTTGACTTGCACCAATGACTTTAGAATATCGAAACGAAAAGAAGATCAAAATTTTATTTTTTCGTAACTGTAAGAATATTTTTTAGTTTTCTTCATAAATGTCCGAAAATATAAAAATCAAGAAAAATACATAAAAATTACAAAAAACACCTCAAAATAATTTCGACTTGCACCAATGACTTTACAATATCGAAACAAAAAAAAGATAAAAAATTTACTTCTTTTTATAAATGTCAAAAAAAATTAATTTTTCTTCATAAATGTCCGTAAAATATAAAAATCAAGAAAAATACATAAAAAATACAAAAGACACTTCAAAAAAATTTCAAGTTGCACCAATGACTTTAGAATATCGAAAAAAAAAAAATATCAAAATTTTACTTTGTTTCGTAACTATCCAAATTTTTTTTTCCGTATATGTACGTAAAATATAAAAATTGATAAAAATACATAAGGAATACAAAAAACACCTCGAAAAAATTTGACTTGCACCAATGACTTTAAAATATCTAAATAAAAAACAGATCAAAATTTAACTTTTTTTCGTAACTGTCCAATTTTTTATTTTTTTTCTTCATAAATGTCCGAAATATATTATAATCAAGAAAAATACATAAAAAATACAAAAAAGCCTCAAAAAAATTCGACTTGCACCAATGACTTTACAATATCAAAACTAAAAAAGGATCAAAATATTTCTTCTTTCCGTAACTGTCTGAATTTTTTTTATTTTTCTTCGTTAATATCCGAATTAGAAGTTAGGCAAAGAGGTGAATCCCATGTCTTTAAAAGTAAGTATGAATAATGAGAACTATGATATAAAGAATGAATAGCTTGGATGCTTTCCATGAGGTAGGCTCTACTAGAGGCGGATGACCCAAGACTTGACTAAGGATGAGTAAGGTTTCTTGACAAGTATTCCTTTCTTATTATGATGATGATTTATGTGTGTATGCTTGTGGTTTGTATTGACTAACTATTATGTTTATGTTGTTTATGCTAGCTATCATATTTAGTACATGATTGTACTAACGCATACTTGTGCCCACATTCTTATCAATGTAGGGTCCGGATACATAGATTATCACACTCGTGGCTAGCTTCTTTGTTGATCAAGGAAGTGAAGATTTGGTGAGTCCTCATTGTATTCGAGCATGTGATCACCACTTTCTTTTATGTTCTTTCATTTTATGTCTTGGACAATTGTATGGGCTGTGTCCCAAGAATTTACTCATGATGGTTAGATAGTTTGAGACAGTTGTATTAGACTTCCGCTTTGTCTTATAAAGACTTTGATTGTATTGAAATGTTTTAAATTTCCGCTCATTTCTATAACTTTATTTTATGATGCTAAGTGACTTGTATGAGGCCTCTCGGGGTCTTGAATGCCTTTTTACATCTAACAGGTACCCCTGGTTCGTGAGAGAAACATTGGCAACCGTGCTAATGAATTTTGAAGACGACTTCTGGAAGGACTATGTGGAGACGGTGAATGCTCTGCAGGGCATGGGGTCAAATTCTTATGCTCCAAAGAAATTAGACCTGGATCTGAAAAATAGGCCAACTCCTTCAGCAAAACCATCCATTGAGGAACAACCTGTACTTGAGTTGAAACAGCTACCCAGTTACCTAAGGTATGTCTTTTTAGGTACTAATAACACTTTGCCAGTCATTTTGGCTGCAGATTTGAATGATGAACAAGTGCAAGTTGTGGTCAAAGTCTCGACAAGGTACAAAAAGGCGATCGAATGGACTATTGCTGATATCATTGGGATACCTACGGGTATCTGTACTCATAAAATCCAACTTGAGGAGGATTGCAGCCTGAGCATAAAGCAAACAAGGAGGTTAAATCCACCAATGCAAGAGGTGGTAAAAAAGGAAATCATAAAGTGATGGGATGCAGGGGTGGTGTACCGCATTTCTGACAGTCATTGGGTTAGTCAAGTGCAGTGTGTGCCCAAGAAGGGTGGTATGACAGTGGTAGCCAATGCAAAGAATGAGTTGATTCCACAAAGACCAGTCACTGGTTGGCGGGTTTGCATGGATTACATGAAGCTAAACAAGTGGACCTTGAAGGACCACTTTCCAATGCCGTTTATGGATAAGATGCTTTACAGGTTGGCTAGAAAATGGTGGTACTGTTTCTTAGATGGTTACTCCAGGTACAACCAGATATCAATTGCGCCAGAATATCAGGAAAATACTACCTTTCGCATGTCTTTCTGGTACTTTTGCGTTCAAACGCATGCCATTTGGATTATGTAATGCACCAACAACTTTCCAGAGGTGTATGATGTCCATCTTCTCGGACATTGTGGAGGACACTTTGGAAGTGTTCATGGATGATTTCTCTATGGTAGGTGACACATTTGATGATTGTTTGTTGAATCTTAGTAGGGCATTGTAACGATGCGAGAAGGAAAATTTGGTGCTTAACTGGGAGAAATGTCATTTCATGGTCAAGGAAGGCATAGTCATAGGCCATAAGGTTTCGCAAAAGGGACTGGAGGTAGACAAAGCGAATATAGAGGTGATTGAAAAGTTGCCTCCGCCTATTTGTGTGAAAGGTATTCGAAGGTTTTTAGGGCATGCATGATTTTATAGGCGATTCATCAAGGATTTCTCAAAACTTGCACATCCCTTGAGCAAGCTTTTCGAGAAAGAGGTGAAATTTGATTTTGATGACGCATGCCTAAAAGCCTTTAAATGCTTGAAACAGAAGCTGGTCTCTGCTCCAGTAATTATTGTCCGAGATTGGTCGGAACTATTTGAGGTGATATGTGACGCAAGCGGTACTGCTTTGGGAGTTGTGTTAGGACAAAAACGCACCAACATCTTCCACCTGATCTACTATGCTAGCAAATCACTGAATAGAGCACAACACAACTACACTGTCACTGAGTAGGAACTACATGCTGTGGTTTATGCATTTGAGAAATTCAGGGTGCATTTGTTGAGCACTGGAGTGATTGTTCACACGGATCATGCAACATTGCGGTACCTAATGGGGAAGAAAGATGCCAAGTCGAGATTGATAAGATGGGTTCTGCTGCTTCAAGAATTTGACTTTGAAGTCAAAGATAGAAGGGGTTGTGAAAACCAGGTAGATGATCACCTGTCTAGGTTGGAGGCAGAGAAGAAGGCGGGACTTGAGTTAGACATAAATGACTCATTCCCAGATGAGCAGGTATTAGCCGCCACTCTTGATCTCATTCCTTGGTTTACTGACTTTTCTAATTTTTTTGTGAGCGATTTGATGCTTGAAGGGCTAACGTTTCAGCAAAGGAAGAAATTCCTACATGATGTGGGAAAATATTTCTGGGATGAACCATATTTGTAAAGGGTGTGTGCTGATAACATCATCATGCGATGTATCCCTGAGGCTATGATGCTGCATATCTTCGAAGCCTGTCACTCCTCTCTAGTAGGTGGTCATCATGGAGGTGCCAGGACATCCCACAAGGTACTTTAGAGTGGGTACTACTGGTCTACAATCCATCATGACTCTATTGATCTAGTCAAGGGGTGTGATGTCTGCGAGAGGCAATGAGCCATCTCATTTCGACATGAATTGCCAATGACACCTGTTTTGGAGGTGGAACTGTTTGATGTGTGGTGAGTTGACTTCATAGGACCATTTGTGAGCTCCTATGGGAAAAGGTACATACCGGTGGTAGTAGACTATGTGTCCAAATGGGTTGAGGCAGTCGCATTGCCTAAAATTGATGGTAAAAGCGTTGCTGGTTTTCTGAAAAAGAGTATATTCTTAAGGTTTGGTACACCTAGAGCAATTATCAGCGATGAAGGCTCCCATTTCTGTAATAAAGTGTTCAGTGCACTTTTATGTAAATATGGGGTAAAACAGCACAAGGTGGCAACGCCATATCATCCACAAACAAGTGGCCAAGTTGAGGTATCGAATCGAGAGATCTAAGCGATTTTGGCAAAGACAGTGAATGCCAATAGATTAGATTGGGCTAGAAAGTTGGATGATGCTTTATGGGCATATCAGACAGCTTTCAAGACACCTATTGGTATGTCTCCATATCAGTTGGTGTTTGGAAAGGCATGCCATTTGCCTGTTGAGCTGGAGCATAAGGCACTTTGGGCACTAAAGAAGTTGAATCTCAATTGGAGTGAAACAACGAACCTAAGACTGGATCAGATAAATGAAATGGATGAATTCGGTTTGAAGGATTATGAGAGGTCTGCTCTGTAAAAGGAAAGGATGAAGCAGTATCATGACAAGCACATTAAGAAATGGACCTTCACTCCTGGTGACTTGGTACTACTTTTCAACTCCAGGCTTTGTTTATTTCTTCGGAAATTGAGATCCAAATGGTCGGGGCCATTTAAGGTAAGTCAAGTATTTCGGTCGGGTGCTATTGAGCTTGAGAATGACAAGGGTGAGAGGTTCAAGGCCAATGGTCAGCGAATCAAGGCATATATGTGAGTCCTAGAGGAAATGAAAATAGTGGAGGAATGCAAACTTGATGAAGTCAGAGTAATCAAATAACCCGTGTCGCGCCGCGACGTTAAATTGTGCGCTGCTTGGGAATCAACCCATGATTGTAAATGTATTAGGTAGTTTATATGTTAGTATAGTTTCATTGTTTTATAGTGTCACTATGTGTTGGTGTGTTGATTAACGTATCAAGGCATTTCATCCAATACTAAATGCGAACGATCGTTCGTTAGTATAATAACCCAACTACGTGAGTTGGGATCGATCCCACAGGGAGTTGTACTTTCTTCAAATTCAATAATAAAAGTAGAATGACAACCTCTTCAATAAATCAATACTTGCACAATTAATGTTCAAATCTCAAATTTCAGGTTTTACCTATCAATCCCAAATTTACACTTGAACACAAACAATCAAATATTAGAGTAAAGCTTAGGGAATTGATCAGCCAATTATTGATCTCAACGAAGTAGATAAACGTTACTGCTCATAATGGGATAATTTGTTGTGGGTAGGTCGAACCATATATAAAGTAACTTTCTCTCAAACAATTACCTTTTCTATGTTGAATTCTCTCGAACTTCAACACTAATCGAAAGAAGCCAAGCTCTTTACCCTCATCAAATCCACTCTTTCGAGCTGAATACAAAGGATGGATCACTTGTTTCACTCTCTCGAGCTGAAACCCACTACTAAAGACGCTAAGATTGTCACCTTGGTTACACACCTCTCTCTCGAGCAAGTGCACAACACTGAAATTGATACAAGAAGTCGCGTAATTCAACCTCGAAACACATCAACAACTTAGACCCACTTCAAATTAACACTATTCTTCGCAACTAACAAACACCCACTAAGTAAATTCAACAATTGGCTTCATAATCAAAACCTCAAGTAAAGGGTTTTAGCCACTCATCTAAAAAGTGAGAGAATCAAAATCAATTATCACTCCCATAGTTGGGTACAAAATGAGAATTATAGGTGAATGTCAATTGATAATCTCCTCTCTTACAAAATCTCTCTCAAAATCTTGCTAAAATCACTACTAAACCCTTTGGTAGTGTTTTCTCTCTAAGTAATTCCTTTCTTCTGTTCTGAATGCCTTTCTCTCTCTAGT
This sequence comes from Solanum piurae, assembly GCA_029582685.1. Classification (NCBI taxonomy): domain Eukaryota; kingdom Viridiplantae; phylum Streptophyta; class Magnoliopsida; order Solanales; family Solanaceae; genus Solanum; species Solanum piurae. The sequence continues at coordinate 11,462 of JAJOOO010000736.1, read as the reverse complement.
CAAAACTAATTTAAACAAGTCTGAATTGTCACTGCTTATGACTACTCGGCGAAGTAAGTCGGATGTCGCTGACAGATCGACGAATCGCCGATTGTTCTTCATCTAACCTTTAATTTTCGCTTTTTCTTGGTCTGGCTACGGTAACTTTAGGCGATCCAGGTCGGGATCGCCGAATGACACCGCGATTCGCCTTTTGTCCTTCCATCTCGCCCATCAGCACTTTCTTGAATCTTCTTTAGCACTTTTGGCGACCTGGTTGTACTTCGCCTACTAGATCGGTGATACACCGAATATAGTTGTTGCTTGTCAAATTCACCCCAATTTTAGCTCCGACATTCTGTAACTTTAGGCGGTATCTTGGCGGTTTGGAGATTCACCGAATGACATTGGCGATTTGGCGATTCTCCGAATGACAACATTGATCATCAGGTCTTTATTTCTTCCTTCCTTCAGCTTACCTTTTTCCTTTTTGCCCAATAGTGTCCATGCTTTGTCTCTAAATCCAAATACCTGAAACTCAAGGATTTACATCAGTTATTGATACAAAATATGCATTCGAGGACACTAAATTTATCAAAATAAAACCCTAAAAGAGTCCAAATTGTGGACTCATCAACACCCCCAACTTAAACTTTTGCTTGTCCTCAAGTAAAACTCAAGTTCAACAGTTCAACAAGGATGTCTCAAACAGTGCTTCACAAGACTCAATCATGAATGCACACAGAAAGACTCAACTTACTCATGCAAGGGTCAATTGTGTACTCAAAGATTCAAGTTGTGACTCACCATTACCAAAGAATCTCAAGCTCACTATACTTACTTCAAATGCAAGTTCAAGCTCAACAAAGGTATTCAAATGCCCTCACACAAAGAATGATTCCATATTCACACACAATGGTTCAATCATTTAAAGTTCCGAAATCAAGATCAACACTCACACTCACAAAGATAAACACAATGCAGGATTTCACCCATATGTGTACCCTTATTTTCCAATCGACTTTTGTTTCAGCTCATTCTAGATCAAAAAGGTCTTTTTAAGGCTCGTATTGAGGCTCAGTGTAAAGGTATGGTCATTTAGGCTCAATGGCTTCTATCCTCATGAAATGTGATGTGAACAACACCTTCTTTCCTTTTCTTTATCATTTTCAGTCAAGCTCAAAAGTCACCTCCTATTCATCTTCCATGGACCGTTGGAAACCCCATTTTCTTTGTATTTTCACAATTTTATTCCACAACTCTTTCTTTCTTTTTTCTTTTTCAATCTTTTCTTCTTTCTTTTTCTCCCTTTTTTTTCAATATGAAGAGGTTCCATTTTTCTAAAAACATGGGAAAAAGGGACTTCTTTGCATTTTCTTGGCTTACCTTCTCTTTTCACCACACCCCCAACTTAGTCTTTTGGCCTAAGTTGACTATTCAAACAAATCAAAAATCATGAGGATTATGGGTAATGGATAAAGAAAGGTTAAGCTTTCATCAAGTTTTTTCCAAGAAAAGGTCAAGGTTCAAAGGGTGCTAAAAAGGGGTTCACACACTCACAAGGTAGGCCACAAAAAGAGGTATAATGCCAAATTGTTTCACACTCTTTAAAGTTGCCTAAGATCATCTCAAGAAATTTACTTCACTTAGTTAACCGGACTAACTGGAAAATGCTAGGTGTCATCATACATAGTTCATGGTAAGTTTATCACACAAGGCATCAACACTAATGTCAAAGCAAGACTCCACACTTTTGCTAGTGTGCAATGCTCATCACAATAGACTCAATCCGATACTTGGCTAGTCACAACGAGATGCAAAGAGTTCACATATTGACTATGCAACTTCATTTGGCCTTATCGTAGCCGCACATTCAAGTTTGTTTGATTATAAGCACTATTTGAGTCATCGGTATTGATCAAAATTTATGCTCAAATTTGAAAAAGAAAAGCCTCATTCATCACAGGCAAAGAGTGTCAAAATGAGGATGAGGTTCGCTGAGGACACAGAGTAATCTCCATACCCCCACCAAAAGTAGTCTACATTGTCCTCAATATGGGTAGAAAGAGGGCATTTACCGCAAATAAAATAAAATAGGAATAATCAATAAAAACTAACAAGAAATGAAAACAATCTAGTGTGTAAACAAGTAGAGTAGGGTAACGAGGAATCTTCACTAAATGCCCAGTTGGCGATGGCGTGAAACGGTCGCCGAATGCTTCGGTGATGCGCCTAATGTTCTTCAGATCACCCTTAGTTCCAATAGACTACACTTCCAGAGAAGGCAGATCAGCGAAGATGCAGGGGATCGCCAAACAGATCGGTGATCCGCATAATGAACTCAAAGAATCGCCGATCGATCTTTGAGGGACGTTGTCAGCGTTGACTAGAAAGGGCGAGGAAAATTGGGTTGCCTAAACAAATCGGCGAGATGCCGACTGGTGAAGGTGTCCCGCCAAATGTTCCAGAGTCTCAGCCTCAATTTTGAGATCCATATGGCAAACCAAATCGTGCTCACCGAAATGGTTTAGCGATTTGCCAAGAGTACTTTGTCTCGCTCATGATCCCAGTCCTGCAAAATTAACACACATTATTTAATACACTAACACTTGGGTGGACTCCCAAGAAGCACCTTATTTAACGTTGTGGCATGATGTGGAAATTCTCTCAAGCATCTTCCAGGTACACCACCTCAATCAAAGAAATCTCATGGCATTCTCCAAAGTATAAATTCAATCGTTGTCCATTCACCTTAAATGCAGGTCCCTCTTGACCCTCAACTTCTATGGCACCATTGGTGAATACTCTTGTTACTCTAAATGGTCCTGACCATTTGGACTAGAGTTTTCTGGGAAAGAGTCTAAGTCGGGAGTTGTATAGTAACACCTAATCTCCCACCTTAAACTCTCTTTTAAGTATTTTGCATCGTGCCACTTCTTCATCTTTTCCTTGTAGAGAGCTAAACTTTTGTAAGCTTTAAATCTGAATTCGTCCAATTCGCTTTACTGCTCTACTTTTTTTTTTGAGGTTTTTGTCCAGTCCAAATTCGGAGCTTTCAATGCCCACATTGCTTTGTGTTCTAACTCGACTGGTAGATGGAAAGACTTCCCAAAAACCTTATAATATAGAGACATACCGATTGGAGTTTTGTAAGCGGTGTGATACGCCCATAGTGCGTCATCAAGCATTCGAGACCAATCAGTCCTATTAGAATTCACTGTCTTAGCCAGGATGCTCTTGATTTCTCAGTTTGATACTTCAACTTGACCACTTGTTTAGGGATGATATGAAGTTGCTACTTTGTGTTTCACCCCATACTTACTCAAACCAGCTGAGAACTATTTGTTGCAAAAATGGGAACCACCATCATTGATAATAGCTCGAGGAGTACCAAATCTAGCAAAGATGTAGCGTTTCAGAAATTGAACGACACTTTTCCCTTCATTGTTTGGAAATGCAACAACTTCTACCCATTTAGAAACATAATCTACAGCCACCAAGATATACTTATTACCAAAGGAACTCACAAATGGGCCCATGAAATCGATTCCCCAAACATCAAATAGCTCGATTTCTAAAATGGGAGTAAGGGGTAACTCGTGTCTTTTAGATACTCCACCTTGCTTCTGACATTGGGTGCATTTCTTCACAAATTCATGCACATCTTTGTAGAGGGATGGCCAGTAGTATCCACTTTGGAGGACTTTAGAGGCTGTACGCACACTGCTATGATGGCCCCCAACCGGTAAAACATGACAAGCATGGAGAATTTCCACCGCCTCTTCTTCCGGAACACACCATCTGATGATATGATATGCACACTCTCGAAACAAGTATGGTTCATCCCAAAAGTACTTTTTAACGTCGAACATGAATCTCTTTTGTTGGTAGAAGTTCAGCTCATCTGGCATTAATCTGCACACTATGTAATTGGCGAAATCTGCATACCAAGGAGTTTGTTTGAGAGTTATTGCAAACACTTCTTCATCGGGGAAGGAATCGTCTATGTCAACCTCAGGCACATCATTCTCCTTTCCCTCTAACCTGGATAAGTGGTCAGCCACCTGATTTTCGTAGCCTCTTCTATCTTTGACCTCAAAGTCAAATTCTTGCAATAGGAGCACCCACCTTATCAACCTTGGTTTTGCATCCTTCTTTTCCATTAGGTAACATAGTAAAGCATGATCAGTGTGAACAATTACTTTAGGGCCTAACAAGTACGCCTGGAATTTCTCAAATGAATAGACTACCGCAAGCAACTCTTGTTCCGTCACGGTATAATTATGCTGAGCACTGTTTAGAGTCTTGCTTGCGTAATAAATTGGTTGAAAAAGTTTATTGCGTTTCTGCCCAACACAACACCCAATGCCGTTCCACTTGCATCACATATTACTTCAAAAGATTCTGACCAATCACGACTGATAATGACTGGGGTCGATACTAATATTTCATTCAAGCACCGGAAAACCATCATACAAGCATCATCAAAATGGAATTTCACTTCTTTCTCTAAGAGGTTTCATAAAGGATGTGCAATCTTTGGGAAGTCTTTGATGAACGTCAAGTAGAAACCGGCATGTCCTAAGCAACTATGAACCCCCTTTATCGAAATTGGTGGTGGCAATTTCTCAATAACTTCAACCTTTGCTCTATAACCTCAAGCCCCTGTTGTGACACCTTGTGACCAAGTACTTGTAACGACCCGTAAAACAAATAAGTAAAACTAGAGCCTAACTTGTGTGTCTTTGAGTTGTCACGAGGTTTGAGGTGGTTTGATGTAGTCCCGAGTCATGGTTGAGGGATTTAGGGGTTAAACATGAAGGTATGACTCCTCATGGACCACCCTAGGAATCCTTGAGGAGGAACCTAAAGCCTAACCTCCAAGACCCCTTGAAACCAAAAAACTGCCCAAGAATTTGTGAACCACGGAAAGGGACCACGCCCCGTGGAACCATCCACTCCCCGTGGATGTCTTTTATGGATCAAGGGCCCCCAAACCAAGCTCCAGCCACAGACCACGAGGTGACAGAATGGTCCGTACCCCACCTACGGTATATAGGTGAGGGGAGCGTCGTTTGCACCTGTGTTACTGGTTTGGTTCAGCCTAGTGAATGGTGGATTGGTAAATTCATCCTTTTCTTAGTTAAGTGTTTGGACGGTTATTTTGGGTCTATTAAAGTATTTTAAGATTATTAAAAGCATTAAACTCTATTTTTCATCTCATTACTTCAAAACCCAAAATCAAAGCCTCCCCTCCCCTCCAAAAGTTCTCTCTCTAGAAACCTCCATTGGAGGTGAAGACTTCAAGCTTCCAATGTCAAGACTTCAAGTTTTTCGAAGGATTTTCATGGATTTATTCTTAAAAATGTATGGTGGTCTTCATCCTTGACTTATTATCTTTCAAGGATCCAACTTCAAAGTGATTTCAAATCTTTAAAGTTTACCCCAAACCCTAACTTTTAATCTATGCATGGGTTCGATTCAAAACAATTTCTAAAGGCATTATTGCATTGAATTGTGAATGAATTGCGGATTTAAAGGTTATTTAAGATGATTCTTCCTAGAACCCATGTTTTCCCCCAAATTCCTAAGTTGTGATTTGATATTGGGATTTGATTGATTATGATGGAATGTGAATCATTAATGTTTATATGGATATAGAATGTTGAAATTATGAAACTACTCTTGCCTAATTGTATTTATCCACTTGATAGGTTGAGGTGTTTAATTACTATGTATAATGTGAAGGATATGCATGTGATTTCAATGATATAATGATAATCTTGTATAGAATGTAAATGTGTTGTGATTGAAAACATATTCTCACTTAACACTCATGAATGTTGATGATGGAATGTGAAGTGTTCTATAATGTAATGTTGTATATCTTGAATTGGTAGGCTTGTGCATCCTATTCTTGTATGAATGAATGTAAAAGTGAATGTGTATCTTGAATTGGAAGGCTAAGGCATCCTCTTCTTGTATTGGATAATTTGATCATTAATGAAGTATCGTGAATTGGTCGGCTTAGGCACCCTCTTCTTGAATGAATGAAAGTATTGTTGAAACTTGAGTTGGTAGGCTTAGGCATCCTCTCTTGTGTAATGAATGTGTCTTGACTTTATGTATATGAATCGATAGGCCTATGACATTCCTTTCATAAATGACTAATGAATATGTCTTGACTTGATGAATATGAATCGATAGGCCAATGTCATTCATTCATAAATGAATGATGAAGTATTCTAGGATATGACATGAACCGGTAGACCTAGTGTTGGTAGCCCTTCATGATGAGTCCAATAACTAATGTGATGATAAACCTTGAATCGATAGACCTAGTATTGGTATCTCTTTCATGTGTGAAATGATGAACTTTGTATCGGTATATCTAATATTGGTGGCCCTTCTTGGAAAGTCAATGAGTTATCCCTAATGTACCTTGAATCAGTAGAGATAATGGTGGTGACCCTTTCATGTGTAATGTACTTTGGGTCGGTAGACCTAATGTTGGTAGCCCTCTCAAGTACAATGATGTTAATGAAAGTGAACTACTCTATGGGAATGGAGGCTAAGCACCGAGAGGATATGGTTAGATGGAAGTTCTCCCTATGTTAGGCTGAATTTCAATGAACATCTTTCATATCCCATAACTATGTGCCTACATAGGATATTAGCCAGTTGATTCTATCCAAGCTAATGTTACCGGTCTTCCTTAGGCAAGTAGACCACCTTTTACGGTGTGGGCTTACACGACACCGGATTCCATGATTTAGCTCTAATGGTCTATGTCGGTTAATGCCTATTCCCATCATGTGAGATGTGCATTATCGTTTCTTTATGAGTTCTATAAAGTGTGGTGTCACGCCATGAGCCTACACCCTGGACGTGGTCAACACTCGAAGACCATTACTGGCCTCAAGCGAACTCTTGGTCTGGCTTTCTTAACTCAGCGGAAACCTAACTCGACAGAATAACTCAATGCAATGAAAGGTCACAAAACAACCCAACTGATAAGATCTTGGCCAAAACGGCAACTCGAGTCTCAAAAATAGAATACTTAAATATATACATAGATGAGAAACTCAATACTAACTGACTGACTGTCTATGAAGCCTCTATAATACTGAGATGGATGTTGGGACAGACCCCGCAACATCCTAATAAAACAAAACTAAGAGAACAAAATAACCGAAACTTTCGGAAAGCAAGGAGGCTCACAACTGACTTCTGGGTGCTCCGCTGGATCAACGGCGTGCTGGATGCTGATCCTGGGTACCTGCGTCTGCATCAAAATAAGATGCAGGCCAACTGGCATCAGTACATGGAATGTACGAGTATGCGAGCTGGACCGCTAAACAACAAGTTAAGCTTGAAAGGGGGGGGGGGGTACACAAGAGAATTTACCTTGGCTCTGTTCAACTCATGAATAATTGAACTCAATATAATGCAATAAGACACATGCAATATATAAAGCTTGTAAAACTATTTAAAACATGACGTTAAAATCATATTTATAATATCATAAAAATACAATGCTTCCTCTCAAAGTCTACTTGTGCAATGCATGAATGAAGTCCCATACCCCCATCCATACTAAGAAGAACCCCTCGAGGAACCATGCAATTTCTACTGTGGGAGTTTCTCTAACGGACAACCACCACTATGAAACTGAGTGGTGATACAACGTTTCACCTCACGTTGCCCAAGAACCATCATATACCTTGCCGTGATATAGGACCTTACTTAAATTTAATTTAGTGGATCCACTAGCTTAATCTTACGTGATCATCTAAAAAGAATGACCCGTCAAGTCCTATGTTGGCTACATGGTTCTTATGGAGAGTTGAGTTAAAATGAGCTCGCGTCCCCAATTCGGTGCTCAAAACTACTCCCAAAAATACTTTGGCTCATAAGTGTTTTAAACACATCTTTCTTTAGTTTGAGATAATTGCTCAAAATCTAGCCCAAAGGTTCACTTGAAATAGATGTTCCCTTTTCTTGAAAACTAGCCCAACGGCGCTTTTGGAAAATCATTGTTCCTTTCTTACTCAAATGTGAAAACATTTATATACTTCTTTGGGAATACTTAGTTCCCTAATACTTTTGAGAAATGAACTCAACTCTATACTTTGCTTGAAACTTGAAACTCTATACTCTTTACTTAACTTGAAACTTGAGCCTTAAAATGTTTGTAAAAGACCCATGAAAACTTGAAATGAACTTCTCTTACTAGACACTTGGCTTTGATCTTAACTCTTACTTGAATTGACTCTTAATTGATGTTTGAATTGAATTATGGATTCAAGGATCATGATTTTTGTGTTTGGAAGGACCTCATGATGTTTAGGAATGATTTAGGACAGCCAAACTTAAGAAAAATTATGAAATTAAATTCTGAAAACAGTGGAGTCCGCGTCCTGTCCACGATGCGGAGCATATTTTGTTCACAGAGGGAACAAGTCCGCGACAGGGACTTGTTTCATGTAAGCATCCCGATTTTTCCTCCTTCATTTTCCAACTCTAAACCCTCTTAACTTCAGAGGTTCTTTCCCCAAACACTTGGGATCATTAAAACCCTTAATATACAATGGATTCAACTCGAAAATACAACCAGAAACATCTCCCAAATCAACAAGAAACTTCAACAACACAACCACAACTTCAACCAACACAACCACAAACTTCATCAAACACAACCAGTCTTTTCTCCGAATTGAAACGAGTTTGGCGTGTGGGGGATGAACCAACCCAACACTATGATCTCACATACCTAGTAGGATCATCCCTGACGATATCCACGACGATCTTTGACGAAACCTTGCTTGATCTTCTCTTTCTCCTCTTCTTCTCCTCTTCTCTCTCAAAGCCCTAACCCTCACTCTCACTCTTTTAAAAAAAGAAAAACTGATCTAAAAATCAGCTGGAACCCTTTAAATAACCAAAAGAATTGGTTAGGGAAAAGACCAAAATACCCTTAAAATTTCTGGACGGACTTCCCTGCCAACTGCCCAACTTCTAAAGGGCATAACTCACTCATACGAACTCGGAATCGCGTAAACTCGGCGGTGTTGGAAAGATAATTTCACGAGCTTCGCAAACATAACTGGAACTACACCTAACTCATCCTGAGCTAGGAGTTATGACTGTTCAAAGTTTGCCAAAAACTCACTTTTTCCATACTTGGCTAAATTTCCAGATTTTTGAATTCTTTCCAAAAATGACTAATTCCAATTTCAAGCCTCTTCCTAGTTATTTCAAATTGCCGGATGTTACAATATCTTCCCCTTGGGAACATTCGTCCTCGAATGAGATTACTCTTACTAGGATAAGGGTGTAACATCAATTCAAACACCCAACAAGCAACCATGCAAACACAACAACAATGACAACATGCTCACCATAAGTTAAAGAGCACAAAGAAGGAAATTAGTACTTTGATCTACATTTCCTCCGGATTCAATGAGACGTAGATATCTCTTCTTCATGTCCTCTTCGGCTTCCCAAGTAGCTTCCTCAACAAATTTGTTCCTCCAAAAGACCTTGACTGATGCTACATCTTTCATTCTCAACCTCTCTTGAATCACTTTCACCTTATCCCTAGCTCGATGAACTAAATCTTGATCTATCAACCCTGCTTCACCAACTTCAAACCATTCAAAAAGAGATCTACATCTCCACCCATAAAGAGCTTCATAACGAGCCATTTGGATGCTAGAATGGTAACTATTGTTGTAAGCAACTCCATGTAAGATAGGTAATCATCTCTTATGAAACCAATCCCACAACCCACCTTGATACCTCAAAACACCATCTCCCCCTTGTTCAAAATCCATCCTTGCTTATGAACATTCTGCCTGTAACTCCAGCAAGATAGGGTCCGGGTTTTTCGCACCTTTTACTTCTGGCACTAATGATGGGTCAAACCCATTCATCATCACTATTTCCCCTTCTTGTGGAAACCATAAGACTAACTTCCCAGCGTGCAAGTCGGTGCACATCTCTTGCTAATTCTCTTTGTTCTTCTTCAAAGCGAAAATTACAACAACCAACTCTGACTGATCACATTACACCCCGATTCGCCTAAACTCGACTATTGTTCTCAAATCCAATTTAGATTCAGATACCCAGTATGTACTCAAGAACCAAATATCATAACTGGGCAGTAATCAACTTCTCTTTCCATTCCTGAAAGCTTTCTTCACAAGCTTCAGACCATTGAAATTCGCTATTTTCCGAGTCTACCTGGTCAATTAAAACCCTTATCTACTAGATCCCTTTAGCTTCTCTTTCAACTCTTTCAACTCTTTCAACTCTGTTGGTGCCATTCTATATGGCGGAAAAGAGATAGGATGAGTATCTAGAATGATGTCTATGCCGAAATCTATTTCTCTCTCAGGAGGAATTACGGATAGGTCATCAGTAAAAACTTCTGGAAACTCTCTTACTATAGGAACTGACTGAAAATGAGGTATCTCAACACTGGAGTAATTAACTCGGACTAAGTGATAGACACAACCCTTCGAAACTAACTTTCTCTCCTTAAGGTACGAAATGAAATGACCCTTAGGCAGAACTGAACTGCTACTCCACTCTATGACTGGTTCATTCGGAAACTGAAACTTGACCACTCGAGTTCTACAATTTATCGATGCATAACAAGCATGAAGCCAATCCATAACTAGAATGACATCAAAATCTACCATTTTTAACTCAACCAAATCAGCCATGGTGCTCTTGTGATTGACGAAAACAGGACATTCACGATAAACTCTCTCTGCTAGAATAGCCTCACCAACAGGCGTAGAGACACTGAATAGCTCACTAAGTTGCTCAGGAATAACATCAAAGTTCATAGCAACATAAGGAGTTACAAAAGATAAACTCGCTCTTGATTCTAGCAAAGCATAAACAGACAAATCAAAGACTCGAATCATACCAGTGACAACATCCGGTGAATTCTCTTGCTCTTGGTGACTGTTGATTGTATAGAGGCGGTTTGCTCCTCCGCCGGTACTAGAAGTAGCTCCTCTAGGTACCGTCCTATCTGGGGGAGCAACTAATGAAGATTGGGCCCTAATGCTCAGATTTCCACTACCTTGCCTATTCTTAGGGCACTCCTTCGCGAAGTGACCCTCTTGTCCACACTTAAAACAACCTGTCTGGACATCACAACACTTACCTGGGTGGGTTATACCACACCTAGCACATGCAGGAGCCTTACTACCCCTTGGTACCATACTGCCTTGAGGATAGGCAAGTCTAGCCCTGAAATTATAGGAATTTCTATTGTACCCATCTTTGTTCTTAGGTGCAGGTGCACTAGCAGATGGTGGAGTAGGTGTAACGACTCGGAAAATGATAGAGTGAAACTAGAGCCTCATATGTGAGTTTGGAGTTGAGAACTTAATGAAATGATTATATTTGAAATGACCCAAAAAGTTCTTAAAAATGTGCTTCGGAAGTTACCGGAAACTTGTTTA